>OX359245.1:67067843-67337873 GCA_947179485.1 Allacma fusca
ACTGTATTTTGGGCATCTATGGCACGTTGGGTATGTATTTTCAGCCTAAGGCAGGCATTTTTGCTATTTTCGCGAGAATTGTTTCAATATGTAGCCTTAGCTATGGATCTACTAACTTTGCATACTAAATCAAAAAGCAGTATGTTGCAAGTTGAAATAGACAACTTTATTGAAAATATAATAATTATTTTGTATTTATTTTATTGTAAGAATTCGTTTGCACCTAATCATTTAGCGTGAAAACGCATTTTTGCAAAAATGTAACAAACAAAGATTCAATAACTGTTATCTATATGCAATAGTTTCTGCATTGTCACATTTTTGACTCCTAGGTTTGCTTACTTGGGCTGCTAAAATTCAATTTTCAAATCGACCCAAAAATTGCTACATAAGCTCCAAGTTTGAATTGTTTATAAAATTTATGTATTTTTGTTAAAAACATTTAAATATAGTCGTCATTAAAATTCCAAATCCAAAATACCGGGCACTATCGAACTAGCGTTTTTCAGAGCATTTTCAGGTAGGTAAGTATTCATAAAACCCATGACATTTTCATTTGAGCAACCCTGGTTGTACTTATGTACATCATAGGGCAACTCTCAATAGTCCAGTTTATGCGTATGTATAAGTGATGAAATACGGAGTGAATATATCGTATCGACAACAAGCATACAGATGCGCCATGATGGAGGGATTACTTTTGGGGGAATTTTGTTGAAGGATATATAAATGTGTACGTAAAAACTTGATTTTCATTGAAATAGCGAAAATCAAAATTTCATCGACTTTCAAAAACTCAAAATCCTTATGGGATTTAACATTAACTTTTTTTGAAAAGACACTTCCCCCACCTGTGGTATCGTTTTAAATTTTGAAACTTTGGTGACGTGTCCTAGGAGAACGGGGCAAAATGCACTCGAGTTACATGAGTTTTGAAACATACTAGGTGAGTACTAAAACATGTGCTATGCTTTTTTTGAATCGGCTTGTACCATCCCAAAATCTTACCTTGTCAGTGATACATATTATAAAGGAAGGTTGGGGATTGTAAATCCAGAAATAATTTATACGTTTGTCGCACTTTTACATGAATACATTGCATTTAATGTGCATGACACAGCGGGAGTAGAAGCACTTGTCAAAATTTTAACTAGTATTTAATAAAATGAACGATTTTTTTTTGTTTTAATTTTACAACTTTAGTACAACTATGTACTTCCTTAAAATTATAAAATAATCCTACTGTTAAGATGAAGAATACAAAAGCACGGCGTACATTACGAATAATGTTTTGTTTTTTGTCCACTTGTTTGAAGTAAAAAAATACTTATTAATAAAATTATTGACTTCATTCACAGAACAGTACATATATATTTTTCCATACAGACCGCCTGCACACATAAAACTCTACGGAAGTTAATACAGAGTGGGAAATAAGCATCTGCTAACAATAAACTTGTCAAAAATGAAATCCAACCTATGTAAGTTGAGGGCAGGTTTATTTTTAATTCAGTGACACATATCCACCAGTGACCCCAAAACTGCAATTTTTAAAACTTAAAGTTTGTATTTTCGGCAGAAGTTTTGCTACTTGCTAAATTTTAAACACAAGTCAACTGTCATTGAATGAAATATTTCAATTTTCAGTAGAAATGTTACTGTTTAATTTTGTCCTCTAAACTACCCGTTTCAACTTAAAATTTCAGAAATGTCCGCATGAAGAAACCTGTAGTCACTAATTTACGTTAAATACATCTATAAGTTTTTACAATATTTCTTGCCAATGCTGGTCCCTCGAACGCTGTTGTTGTTACTTTTTTATACCCTTCCATTTTTAAAATTTTCGACCGATGCTTTCTGCATTTCTGAGCTAGTAAGTGTAGGACTTTTGAACCACGCCGACATCATAATTGACACCTCTGGTGCGTCCTCCCAGGCTTCAGCGCAGGCGCAGTGTACAATTAATTTCCTTCATTTTCATTTTAAATCCCATAATTATTAAACTTTACAACGAAGTGAATATTTTGTAATTCCTGAAATTTTGTGAATAGGGCTTTTGCATTGTACCAGTGAAAACTATGTGCACTACAAATTTCCTAATCGGACGGAAGTACTCACAACGGCGCCATCTGGAATCCATGGCCGCGTTATTTATTTTGCAAGGGTTATACATTTCCAGGATGTAATTGAGACCCTTGCTGAGGTAATCTTGCAAATTCTACAATCATTTCGAATATTTTCGGGGTTTATGTAATTTTTAAGAAAATTTAGCGATGTATGTAGAATGAATTCCAATCTTAAGTCTTTTGATTTTGTTCGCTTTTATCTTGCCCTTCTAGATTCATCCCAAAAATTGGGTTACCGTGATTTTACTATCAGAAAAATTAACTCGAACAAAATTTGCAGAGCTGGAAAATGCCGTTCAAAATCAAACTCAAATTATTGCAAAAAATTTGTCGATTTTAAGCCTGGTATTAATTTTGGAGGAATTTGACTCACCCATCCAAGACGGAGGTCTGAACGTAACAGCTGTTGACATCTACGCAGTGAAGGGAACTATTTTCCTGGAATACTGTCAAATACATCTACCGTTGAATAGCACTGAATTGGCAGAAATTTACCGCCGTAGGCACTTTCACAAATTATCTCTCAAAGCCGTCGCAATGGTAATCATCTAATTTAATCAATTTTCAAAATACAAAATGTGCACTCTGAAGTATGACATACTATTCTTTAGCCTCAAAATTTAAGAAACCCTTACCAGATCATCTATGTTCTTGACAAATGCAACAAAACCGTTGAGTCGTTCGGGGGTTATGAGGCAGTTGTGATAAAATATTTATCTCGGGCTCTAAATTTCACGTAACGCGCCATTAATGCAATAACATTAATTTCAGCATGGGATGTAGAACTACTTTGTGACTTTGTTTATTTAAACTGTATATTCCAGGATTGAAGCTAATTATGGCTCAGGATTTTTAGGCAATCCAGAAAATGGTCCTCCAAGAGGAATGGCTCAGCAAATCCGAAACGATGAGGCGGATATATCCATATCAAGTTCTGAAATGTTTCCTGAACGACAGCAGTATTTGACTTTTCTTATTCCTACGTACGAAAGCCGGTGAGATTGATGGCTTTTTGATAATTTGTAATATTTGTTAAATTCCAAGGGATATTCTCCTTAGAAAAACTGTTGTTGGTAACGTTTGTTCCAACTGTGTGTAGCCTCTATGCATTTGTTCGTAAACAATCGAATAACGCACTTCGGAATATTTTTCTAAAACCGTTCGATAACAAGATTTGGACAGCGCTTCTTCTGATGTTGGCTTTGCTAGGAATGTCCCTTGTATTTTTGACATGGGTACGGCGGTCCTGGTCTGATGAAACACATGAAAATGATGAGGATATTTCAGAGGAGGCTTTTCTATGGGCTATGGGAACCTTATGTCAACAAGGTAATCTTGACTGCTCAGTCTACGAGTGCTCAATGTGAATCCAAATATTTTTTGCCTATGAAGAAAATGCTCGTATTAAATTGTGATCTCTTATAGCGTCTGTGAGGTATTCAATTTAATATTCAGCAAGAATGGATATTGTTTGCACGATTTTATCTCTAAAGGTTGGCACATTTCTCCGAGCTCCACATCGATGCGGATGATAATTTTAGCCGGGCAAATCACCGGGGTCGTGTGCTACATCGCCTTTGGAGCAGCTTTAGTTTCAATCCTATCCGCAGACGAGACCCTCTTTGCTTCATCTGATGATCTTGCCCGATATGGTTACACTATTTATTCCGACAGGGGGACTTATCGTTCCACATATGTCCATAAGGTAAGCCATGTTATGTCTCCATTCTCTGAAATTAAAAGTCATGAAATTTATAAAATTATATGAGTGTATTTTTCAAACAGTCAATAGAAAACCGCCCAGCCAATGAGGTTCTACCCGAGGACAAAACAATTCCAGTTAAAAAAGCGTTCACTCAGTTAGACAAACCCAACAGTGCTTTTTTAGGCTTGCAAGACACTGTCTACCCGATAATAAAAGCAATGATGCTTGACACAAGTAACATTAGGGAATATGAAATTGATGACAAAATCTGCAGCAAATATTCACACGTCCCTGTCAATTGGGCCCCGGTACAGTGCGGAATGTTCATTAAGAAAAATTCTCCTCTGCAACCATTTCTGAATCAAAAGTAAGTGATTTTTTGTAGGAAGTCGCGAAATGATTTCTTTTATTCACAAGAAGCAGTATGCTAGCATGTTCTAGTTTATATATTTGTATACACTGAGATACATATGCTTGGGATGAGGGAGGTTGCATTTATTTGATGCAATTTCAAATTTGGTATCTTCAAGTTAGTTTTTTTTTTATTTAGAATAATTTTAATGATGGAGACAGGCCTGAGACGACGATATTTTGGCTACTACTACCGGCTGAGTGTCGTTCATTGTTCCCAGTCACAAAGTAGCGTGGATTCAATGGAATTCCGAGATGTTTGGACAAGCTTCTTACTCCTTGCAATTGGTTGCATCCCGTCATTTTTGCTCTTTGGATATGAGCGTCTTCGATTCTGTGTGGGAAATGAATTATTGCAACAATAAATGAAACTAAGACATAATTTGCACTAGGACCATTTTAATTATTTTTGATTGATTTTCTACTGTTAATTGTCATTTGAGCCTTAGGAGACAGTCTTATGAAAGTACTGATCCGAGTAGGATTATATTGTAGTAATTTTCTAAGTTTACAGACAATCAGAATAAGTCGCCTGGGAATTTCTAATAATTATCATAAAACATATTTTGAAAAATTTGAAGGCTGAGTAAACGCGACCAATTGCATTCGTGTAGATGAGGGCAATAACACTATTAGCAACGCAATTGAGAAGATTGGACTTGAAATAAAAATGCTAAAATCTGTTTTTGTGCTCGTCTTTGTTTTCCTTACAGCTCCTAATGTTTTTAATGCGTTCACTCAACAGTGAGTCCAAATGTGATTTTGACATTTTTGCCGTAGTGAAGGTTAAACAAGTTTTGGGTCACTTCGTCTCATCTTCTGAGCTCATCTTACTCAGTTTTTGTGATCACACAAGAACTGGAAAAATATGTAAAGAATCAATTTACTGACTAAAATCCATTAACTCACTTACAGTGTATAAACAAAGGAGGGACTTTATATAAGAGTATACGCTAAAATATGTTTATGCAGATTACAGGAGTCCGGATGAGTCAGGATTGCAAAGGCATAAGTTAAGCAGTAGTTTTGCATTTATAAATGCTTGCAAGCTTCCACTACTGTTAGTGAACTGATTTTGGAGTCCTCGCTAATTGTTATAGGAATAGTCGTCGTCATCGTACAAATAAATTATTTTAACAGCATTGAATCATAAGCCACATCCAACATCAACTAATTCTACTTGACTTGAGAATTAACTGCTACCGAATTTACCTTTTTTGTTACTTACGAATCGTACTGAACTTGTGAATGCATACACGGTAGGATTTCTCAAGTAATTACAACACCTGTAATCAGGAACGTATGTCTCTTCAGTTCGTCTTCTGAACCTATTCCCTCCTTAAATTTTTACTACTTGAATAAATACATAATTCTGTACATGATTTATATGTATGTCGTTACATGAACATATATATTTACATGTTTAATGCTTATTTTCAGTACAAAACACTGCAGCTGACGATTGATACCGCTATTGTTTGTATTTCATATACAATTTGTACTGCATTGCAGTAAAAAAATAAACCGAGGGTAACTAAATGATTAACACGTGTTCACAATGTTTAAAGCTTTAGTAATGCATCTAAAGCAGTGCTCGGCACGGGTACGAAAAATCGGTACCCGTACCCGTATCCGTACCCGAAGTGCGGGTATTTCAATAACTTGTATCTATACCCGTACCCATACCCGAGTATCCGGGTACAAATTTTTCGTACCCGTACCCGCAATGTTATCTCAATCCATGTACCTGTACCCGTATTGTACCCGTACCCGAAAATACTCGAAAATAGTACCCATACTCGGGTATCTCAGTGTCGTACCCGTACTCGTACCCGGGTACTTTATCCAGATTTGTTTTAATGTAATACATAGTACGTTATATGTAATAATGTATGACACCTGAGTGGGTAATTTTGACTAGCTAGAGAAGTATTTGACATTATATATTTTTATTGAAGAGTAGAAAACTATAAGCGTTTTTGATTAGAAGTAAAATTATCCCCATTTGATTGTTTATGGGCTGATGGGCGAAGTATTTTATAGCACCCAGTCCATATGTACATGCATTTTTGGCTTGGGACTTGGCGACTCGATTTTTCACTTCTTGATTTATTCGGCCTTTTACATTAATTTTCTCACCTCAGTAGCTCTGTGTACATGTAACTCAATAATATCTTGTTACAAATATCCGCCTTTTCCTAATCAACTACCAATTACAAAAAATATCTGGCCATCCAACTCATCGGAACTCTAATTTTTAAATTGTATTCATTGTGGCTAATGAAGTATCTTGTGCATACGTGTCAATCAGACTATTTATGCAATTAGTAACAAATTACTACATTATGAAAACGTTTTGTATAAAATTTCGTTGAATCCTATTCTCCACTTATATTTTGATATTATTCCTCGTCTGTTTATTAATTATTCTTCCTAAAACCTGTTTCCATAAAAATATATATTATAGATATAAATATATATATTAACAACACAGTCTGAAATACAGCTACTGCATGTTGTAAGGTTAAAAGGGTATTAACAATAAGCTATATGCATTCAGAATTACTAAAAATACCGACAGAATTTTCCAACGGAAGTTCCATTATTTTCATAAAATTCATCAAAATGTCTCAAGTCGCAACATATCCAAATACTCGGGTACAATGGTCGCGGGTACGGGTAAATGACACCATTATACCCGTACCCGGTGGGTATATACCCATTTTGAAATCCTTGTACCCGTATCCATACCCGTATCCGTACCCAAAATTTTGAGACGACCAAAGTGTACCCGGGTAGTACCCGGAATTGTTCGGGTACACAAAATCCGTACCCGGGTAGTATCCATACCCGTACCCATACCCGTTTACCCGAGTATTACCCATACCCGTGCCGAGCACTGATCTAAAGACTTGAAAGCTGCAGTTTTTCTGTCCACTGACACCTATTATTCTCACATGAGTTTTGTCACACCCAATTTAAATTACCAGTGCGTAACAGCCAGTTTCACTTATGTGTTACAACAATGCTTGCATGTGTACAAGAATTTTGCACTCTCACACAGCTAAAGCAGGTGGCATTGACAATTTCAGCAATTTGGACAAAAATACGTGCCCAATTAAGGAACCTTTCCCAGCTTTTTAATTACAGACATATTCAACAAAATGTTTAGAAATTCTAAACCATTAGGACGTAAAGGGTTAATTTTATTCTCTCCTCTTCCGTTCCTATAGTTGTTATTCCTCCAGGTTGATAATTTCCTCTATTACTGAAGCCAGTGATGTATCCTATACCTCAGGTTCAGTTCTGAACGAAATAAGTTCCTTGGGAACGACCTGCATATTACATGGGGCATATGCCAGGAAACAACTTTGAATTAATAAAATCAAACTACTTATGTTAAATAATCCTTTATTAAAGAATTAAAAGAGTACGTGAAAAGCCTCACCGTGGACTCTAGGAGTCCTAGCATTTCTCCACGTCTCGTTAATGGTTAATAACGTACCTTAATAACACAACCTGCTATGCTCCCTGCTTCATATTTTCTAAAATAATTTATTTATCCTGCAGTCAATTATCTGTATCTCAGTGATACAAGTTATAAGGAAAGTTTGGGGATTGCAAATCCAGAAATGTTTTATAAAAATCTCGCGCACTTACATATTAAAGCATTACGTTTAAATGCTACTGTATACGCAGCGTGGAGACACGTATCAAAATTTAATTAAAAGAACGAATTACTTACGAAGAATAGCGCATGTTTTAATTGTATAGCGTATCTGTACAGCTGTCAACATACCTGTTGTGTTGGAGTGACTAGAATAAACGCACACGAGTGCAAATACTTTAAAATTAGAAAATAATCCCACTGTTAAAATGAATAATACGAAAGCGCGCCGCACACTACAAATGATACACTGTTTTTTGTCCTTTTTTCCGGAATAAATGTCACTGATAAAATTATTGTAACCATTCATACTTCAGCATATTTTCTTTTGTACACACCCCATGTACATATATAACTCTCTATACGGAAGTTTTTCAGAGTGGGAAATAATCATCTACTAAACAATAAACTTGTCAAAAATGAAATCCCCACTATTTAATTTGAGGGCAGGTTTATTTTTAATTCAGTGACACATATCCACCAGTGACCCAAAACTGTCATTTTAATAGTTTCAAGGTTGTATTTTCAGGAGAAATTTCGCGACTAATAAACTCTAAACACAAGTCAACTGTCTTTGAAAGAAATACATCAATTTTCAGAACAAACATTAAGTTGAAACTATCCGTTTGAACTTAAAATTTCAGAAATGTCTGCATGAAAAAAATTATAGTTACTAAATTACTTTAAATCCATTTAACGACTTACAACAAATTCTTGCCAATGCTTGCCCCTCGAATTTTGTTGTTGTCACTTTATTACATCATTTCATTTTTAAAATGTTCAACTGACGCTTTCTGTATTTCGGAGCTAGTAAGTGTAGGACTTTTGAACCACGCCGACATCGTAATTGACACCTCTGGTGCGTCCTCCCAGGCTTCAGCGCAAGCGCAGTGTATAATTAATTTCCTCCATTTTTATTTAAAATCCCATAAATTATTAAACTTTACACCGATGTGAATATTTTGTAATTCCTGTAATTTTGTGAATAGGGTTTTTGCATTGTACCAGTGATAACTACGTGCAGTACATAATTCCCAATCTGACGGAAGTGCTCACATCCATACCTTCTGGAGGCTATGGTCGCGTAATTTATTTTACAAGGGTTACACATTTCTTGGATGTAACTGATACCCTGGAGGAGGTAATCTTGCAAAATTTACAATCATTTCGAATATTTACGGTGTTTATGTAATTTTTATGAAAATTTGCATGTGGAATGAATTAAGTCTTCTGAGCTTGTTCGCTTTTCTCTTTTCCTTCTAGATTCATCCCAAAAATTGGGTTACCGTGATTTTACTATCAGAAAAATTAACTCCGGCAAAATTTGAAGAGCTGGAAAACGCCGTTCAAAATCAAACTCAAATTATTGCAAGAAATTTGTCGATTTTAAGCCTGGTATTAATTTTGGAGGAATTTGACTCACCCATCCAAGACGGAGCTTTGAACGTAACAGCTGTTGACATCTACGCAGTGAAGGGAGCTATTTTCCTGGAATACTGTCAAATACATCTACCGTTGAATAACTTTGAATTGACTAAAATTTACCGCCGTAGGCACTTTCACAAAATGCCTCTCAAAGCCGTCGCAGTGGTAATAATCGAATTTGATTTTTTTTTAAATACAAAATATGCACTTTATAATATGACCTTTTATTCTTTAGCCTCAAGATGTAGCCAACCCACATCAGATCACCTATGCTGTTGACGAATACAATAAAACAACAATTCAACCGTCCGGGGGTTATGAGGCAGTTGTGGCACTGTACTTATCTCGGGCTCTAAATTTCACGTGAATGCATTACAGTTCCCAGAAATATAACAATAATTTTAGAACGAGATGTAGAACTTGTTAATTGTTACTTTGTTAATTTAAATTGTTTATTTCAGGGTTGAAGCTAATTATGGCACAGGGTTTCTAGGCAACCCAGGAGATGGTCCTCCAAGAGGAATGGCTCAGCAAATCCGAAACGATGAGGCGGATATATCGATAACAAGTTCTGAGATATTTGCTGAACGACAGCAGTATTTGACATTTCTTATTCCCACGTACGAAAGCCGGTGAGATTGACGACTCCTTGATATTTATTTGCCACTTTTGTTAAATTCAAGAGGATTTACTCCTTAATATTATTATTAATTAATATCAAAACTATTGTTTGTAACTTGTTCCATCTGTGTGTAGCCTCTATGCATTTGTTCTTAAACAATCGAATAACGCACTTCGGAATATTTTTCTAAAACCGTTCGATAACAATATTTGGGCAGCGCTTCTTCTGATGTGGGCTTTGCTAGGACTGTCCCTTCTATTTTTGACGTGGGTTCGACGGTACTGGTCTGACGAAACACATGAAAATGATGAGGATATTGCAAAGGAGGCTTTTCTATGGTCTATGGGAACTTTATGTCAACAAGGTAATCTTGACTGTTCAGTCAATAAATGCTCAGTGTGAGTCCAACTATTTTTTCCATATGAAGAACACACTCGTATTATAGTGTGATCGCTTGTAGCGTCTGCGATGAATTCAATTTAATATTCTACAAGAACTGGAATTGTTTGCTCGATTTTATCTCTAAAGGTTGGCACATTTCTCCGAGTTCCACATCGATGCGGATAATAATTTTAGCCGGGCAAATCACCGGGGTCGTATGTTACATCGCCTTTGGAGCAGCTTTAGTTTCAATCCTATCCGCGGACGAGACCCTCTTAGTTTCATCTGATGATCTGTCCCGTCATGGATACATTTTTTATTCCGACAGAGGAACTTATCGTTCCACATATGTCCATAAGGTAAGCCATGTTATGTCTCCATTCTCTGAAATTAAAAGTCATGAAATTTATAAAATTATATGAGTGTATTTTTCAAACAGTCAATAGAAAACCGCCCACCCAATGAGGTTCTACCCGAGGACAAAACAATTCCAGTTAAAAAAGCGTTCACTCAGTTAGACAAACCCAACAGTGCTTTTTTAGGCTTGCAAGACACTGTCTACCCGATAATAAAAGCAATGATGCTTGACACAAGTAACATTAGGGAATATGAAATTGATGACAAAATCTGCAGCAAATATTCACACGTCCCTGTCAATTGGGCCCCGGTACAGTGCGGAATGTTCATTAAGAAAAATTCTCCTCTGCAACCATTTCTGAATCAAAAGTAAGTATTTTTTTTGTAAAGGGGGGGGGCGTGAATTATTATCCCGTAGTAATGCCTATGAGGAGTCTATGCTAGGCTTGCTCTAGTTTTTTTTTTTATTGTTATACACTCGGAGTCTTTTACAATGTTTTTTTTTATGTAGAATCGTATTGTTGATGGAGAGAGGTCTGAGACGACGTTATTTTTACTACTACTACCGGAGGAGTGTCGTTCATTGTTCCCAGGCACAAAGTAGCGTGGATCCTATGGAATTCCGAGATGTTTGGACAAGCTTCTTACTCCTGGCCATTGGATGCATACCGTCTTTTGTGCTCTTAGGATATGAGCGTATTCGATTCTGCATGGGAGATGAATTATTGCAAAAATAAATAAAACTAGTAATAAAATTAGCATTAGGGCAATTATAATTATATTTGCGTGATTTCCTTCTGTTAAATGTCAACTGAGCCTTGGGAAACAGTCGCAAGAATTTACGGGTCCCATTGGGGTTGCATTGTAGCAATTATATATATGGGTTCACAGACAATCAGAATAATTTGCCTGTGAATTTCTAATGGAATAAAAAATCTTTTAAAAAATTAGAAGATTGAGTAAATGCTACCCATTGCATTCGTGTTGATGAGGGCGTTAAATAAATAAAATTAATGCTCTCAGGCTATATTGATTACTCTTCATTCTTCTTTATTACAATCTAAACAGTTCCAAAGCATAAAAAACATTTGAATAGCTGAGTAGCCTGCAAGAGCGTTGTTCAAAGCGTTGAGCTCAATTTGAAATCATTAATCATACATAATAATTTATTACTGTATAGATTTACAAGGGTCACAGCCACAAGTTGATTTTTTATTTACAACCACGAATTTGTAAGGAATCGTTTAAGAATTCAATTTAGGAATTTAACTGAATGTTCCCACATTTAAGTAGTATATGGGTCCTACATTAGAAACTGATATTTACCCAAACTTTCTTTACTTTATTTCTGAGTAATGTCTTCCCAGATTACTGGCACGAAATCCATAGTACATATAGAGAGGAGTCATATAGGCATCCAAGATTAGATTATTGCTTCTAATTTGTTCACAAATTTCAGATAACAGCAGTCCAAAATACATTGATGAGTGAGTATATTGACCCTCTAAACCTCGGGGCATTGGGAAACTAATCCTATGCTTTCAACCAGCAAATGTCATTAACTGGCTATTGCCAACCGCTTAATCAAATGTGTACAGAGGTTGACCATAATCATTTGCCCGCCCCCTCTCTAACCCACAAACGGGATTGATTAAAATATTTATTTCCTCCTGTTTGTAAAAGATTTAGTTCCAGAATTCCTACAATTTACATCATTGACTTGTGCCAAAATTTGAGGTCACATTGTTCAAAACAAGTAAAGCAGTCTTTTTTAGAACGACATTTTTTTTATTCTATCATAATTTTTTTCCAGAAAATATGTTGACGCGTATAGTTCTAGGAGATTTCTTGGGCTTTTTTTTGGAAACTATTTGATAGGTCTGGGCCTTGAGATGTGCGGATATTAAGCTTCCCTCACATTCTTGGATCATGTGGCCCGAATTTTTGACTTGGACTGTTATTATTAATTGTCTAATTAAATCCCGGTTTTTGTTTATATAACCTCAAATCTAGACCAAGATCAAAGGAGTAGATTTCAGAAATTTTGGAAATCAAAAAATTTAGGAGTCACTCCCGAACCTTTAACGCAGGGGGGACAAATGCTTATTGTCACTTCACAGACTTGCATGCAAATTTAAAGCATTTGCGGAATGCTGTCAAAACATTATCTCTTAAGACCTACTGATTGATTTTAAGACCCAGAGAGGCATATGACCTCGATCAAGGTTTTCATTGTTGAGGTGATTTACAAAAAAAAAAAAAAACTTTCCCAAAATAATATCCACTTACCATCAACCTTTGTGGAGACGTGACATAGTTATTTGCGGCATATCTAGTTTCTCAAGGAATTTACATATGAAGATATCCCTTCCACGGAAATATGTGTCCTCCTTCCTCCTTCATAGAAAAGCCTTCTTCAGAGGAGTATCTAGATATCCCTGCGTAGTAGTACACTCAACAGATATATATTTATTCAAGAATTAAATTGGCATTTTAATAACAATGATTTCCTCATTTCTCAAATCAGGTCTTCTCGTCTGGCCACTCAATATACAAGTTTCTGCATTTAGGCCTTTTAAACCGCTGTTAAGTCTGAAAAAAACAGAGAAATAATTATACCTTTATGTATCTTCATACAGTCATTATGATTTACGGTTATTTACAAACCAAAAAATAGCTCCAAGCAAATCCATATTTTTATACAAGCGTTTTTTACAAACGTCTTATCTTGTTTATGTATAATAACTAAATGTTTTTATATTTCCAAAACACGCAATTTGTAATATCGCAAAATGATTCTCTCGTTGAAAGAGCATTGCAACAACATTGAATGCAAAATCTCGAAAAATTTCTCATAATTAATTACGTGCACACGCGGAAGTGTACAGTTACTCTCTCTCAATAGAAACGCATCCCTCATTGTAAGACCAGAAAAAAAATGACTGATGAAGGTGTGTGCTCTTGTAAGGAGAGAAATTGACATTGTGGTAACCAATGTGTCCAAGTTTTTTGCTCTTGTGGAGCACATGACATTAAATTACATATATCAAGTACATGCAGAATAGGCTATATAGCGCATTTAGTGCTAGAAACCTTTAACATAGAGCACAGCACAGCGGCTGTAACGAATTGCAATCTGCACTAATAAATAGCAGGTTAATGATAAATGTCTTCATAGAGATTTATGTTTATTTTCATTTCCCGCCGCCAATTATGCATGACTGGCTAACCCTTGTGCTTACAACGGGGAATTATGATATCGTGTTTGAATGTCGCCATGTGCTCAGCTCGCAATTCAAGTGCCAATAAAATCAGGATATTTGGTAACTGCTTAATAAAAACACAGGTGGTCTATATATATGTATAGCCTGTATCTAATGCTGAATATGCCAGTACAGAGTAGGAGAGATCTACTATGAAGGGAAAATAAAATGTAGCTTACATATGATTAAGTCTTCCAATTATCTGTGGATATGCAATTTAATGTTATGCAGGGACTCTATAATTCCGTACGTTTACAGACCCCAAATATTTGCATGTAATTAAGACCTGTATGTAATTTTGATTGAGGTTTCTGGATTATACTAAAATATGCGTTGGGATCTATACAGACAAGTCCGGAGGTTTTGAAGGTGTAAGGAAGGTTGAGTTGGGATTTCCTTGTAATAAAACAGGTCTATATATATATCTATATATAAGGGTGTATATGCACTAGTTTCATTTTTACAATGTAAATTGTAGGAACTATACCTGTTGGTTATATTGCTCATTGTGAGTTGTGCATGGGTTTGTATGTTACATTGAAGAATAACATATTTTATGATTTTATGTATTTATCATCAGATGTTTCTCCACGAGGCAGGTCAAAACAGATTATAAACTTGGTCAAACCAGTTTGTCTCTCTCTCTCTCTCTCTCTCTCTCTCTCGCTCGTTTATTATGAACTTCAAATATGCTCGGAGTCACCCCTTGATCTATACACTCACAATGAGGGAGGAAAACGAACCTGCTTTTCCAATTACTACAATGCTGTGGGAGGTTATGACTTCTCCTTTAATGTATTGTATGAGGGGCGGTGTGATCCAAAGGAAACTCCGCTTGATGAGCCAGGAAGATTAGTGTAATTCATGAAGAATTTTTATGCAGAAACGGAAAGTTGTTGATACTCATTGAGGATATTAAAAGAAGAGGGAAAACTTTCTAACGAGTTTTACAGAACTATCACTTACTTGCTAAAGCGGAGGGAACTTCGCATGTTAGTAATCCCAACAATTGAAGTGAAAATGAATGTGATTTATGCGGGGCCTGCAGTTGAGTCAGATCACACCTGTTATTCTTAGGGAAGGTGACACTGACATTCAATTGGGGCAGGATGGATAAACAGAAAAATTGTGGGCTTATCCGGCTGAGGAAGTAAGTTGGCTTTAAAATCTGCAGGGAAATACTACAATATGCGTAACAATTTCCGAGTTAGTTGTGCTTTTGACAGTTCGCGAGGAGGACCTCGGAGCATCTACCATGAAGACATTCCTTCTGATCGTAATTTTTAATTAATTATTACAACTTGACTCACCATTAGGTTCCTAGTGTTTGAAATTCATTTTTAATTGCTCTAATCAGACCGTACACGAATTAAACTAGTATTTTATTTTTCTTCAGAAATACGGTCATTTGGTCTTACCAAACAATTCTTAAAAATTTTAAATGTCGTACATTTTACAGCCAACAACCAAAACAAATCAGAAATTTGAATATTTTTGACACAGAATTTTAAACATGTGAAACATTTCCGGTTTCTGTGATTTGACAATTACTAATTGCTTTAGATTTTAAAAAATTATTAAGCTCCAAGTCGATTAGCATTTTTTTCTTAAAATTTGGTCCAAAAGTGTACCCTCATAATTCTGAAATTAAATTTGTATCCTGAATTGTAACTCTTGATCTAGTTTTGTGTTGTTGGATTTTGATTTGTCTTGTCAAACGGAGGTATTGTATTATAATTTTAAACCGGGTATTTGCAATTAAAATTTCAGAGAGTTAACCAAATTTTTTGTCAGCATTTCACAAATTTGACAGTGCATAAAACATACAATCCTGAAATTTGTTTGAAGTTATACGTAGAGCTAAAATTTTAGGAACTTGCAAAAATTATTATAGGAAATAGGATTAAAAGCAAACTAAATAACGATTTGAATGATGAATTTTTTAATTAAATTGCAGGGCCTCATAGCACTAACATCAGTACTCACCTCAACAGTAGGACACCCCATCTACGAAAATGAAGGATGGCTCCTGCAATACGACGATCCGGATGAAGTAATTGTGCCCCAACCCAAGCAAGAGGAATTCTGGACCGGGAGCAGTGACATCTATGATGTAACAATCCCAGCAAAGCCGAATACAGCCGTGAGAAGACCCATTGGTTCAGGGCTGAGCAAGCCCGTAACTCCAGCCCCTGTCATTACGAGACAATCCCCACCAGCCTCATCCCAAACGTATACAAAATCCTCGCCTTCTCAAGTCCATACAAAAGAGAGCTCCAACACAAGAGGTCCAGGAGATGGAGCAGGTCAACTACCTAGCTCAGCCGGCCAGACTGCTGGGAACTCTGGAGGGCGACCAGGAGCTACCAGACCTGGAGGAAATAGGCCATCGAGTAGCAATAGACCTGGAAATAATCGTCCCGGGAATAATCGCCCGGGAAATAACAACCGGAACAAAAACAAGAATAAAAACTCCAGTGAGGAAAGTGACGAGGACTCTTACAGCCAAGAATCAGGTAATAACAAGCGTAAGCCCAATTAGTTGAATATTGACTTTAAAGTGCCTTCTCAACTATGGCCACCTTCACAATAATAATCTTTTATTTGTAGCAGAGGAGCCGTCAACTGGATCTGACGAGACTTTGGAGGAAGACAGCTAAATTATTGAAATTATCATCTTGCCCCAACTTTGTAACATGCGACCTAATATGTAGCAGTGAGCTTTCAGCTCCGCTGTTATGATTTTCATGTAATGACTTTTGATCTCCCAAAATTATATATTTTTTTTAATTGATTTTACTGTATATACCATTTGTTGTAATAAGTTAGATGACTTCATGGAAGACATTGCAAATAAATTTTTATTGTTACTAAAAGACTATGACTGCCTTTAGTTCCATTGTTGTAATTTCTCAAACAAAATTAGGAAACCATTTGGGCCTAAAACAAACCTAGGCTAATAAAGTTTCAAATTATATTTTGAAAGATTTACTACAAATTGAATCGAGCTGGAAAAATCCATTTGAGTGAGAGCTTAGCCAGTGGCCGAGTTGAAGGTGCACTTTTTCTCCTCCAAATCAAACACCTGATTGGGAGGGCAATGGAAGCGGAAAGCAAGGTAAACATCCGGGGAGTACTCCGTACAGTAGTAATAGACGTTTGGATCCGGTTCGTAGACATGATGACCCGGACCAGAACAGTGAAGGAATATAGACTCCGTCGTACTGTGGAAGTCATCCATTCCTAACTCATCCAGCTCTTCCTGACCGGACCCCTGGGTTGCCAAAAGAAGGAACGAGAGCTGCAAAATTTTCAACATTTGATTAAGCATCAATAAAAAAAATATCCGTAGAATTTACTGTCCGAATAATTAACTTTACTTATTTATGACTATTATCAAAACGTTTATGGAAATTTGCTTGAAACATATTATACCCAAACTACTGCCAAACTGAACTTCATTTTTAAATCTTTAGATTTAATTTTAAGACCAATTTCTAGAGGACAATAATTGGTGGACGTAAAGGCACGGAAAATGGAACTAAAGTATTTGGAGTGTCTTCGCGTGGAGATATTCCAGTGTAATTTATAATCAGAAATGACACAATAGTGTTTACGCTGGGCTTACATCAGGGAGAGCAAATATGGCTAAGTAAATTTGATCCTCTTAAGTTTCCATTCATTCTTTAATCTGAGAGTGTCAGGTTCTATTTAATGTCTTTATTCCTGACTGGGATTGGGGAGTTAAGGAGAGGATAAGATCTGCTCTTTCCTATTTTGTAATTAAATTGTTTTGATGGAATTATGGGGAGGTGTTATAGTAGTTATACAATGGAATTCTACTGTGAAAAGTCAATAGGACCTGGTGCCACGATTGGACTGTTAGCAATTACACGCAGACGGTATTGTACAGATTCACAGCAACCAGTCAGCAAACAAAAACTATTATCGACGGGACAGAAGATCCAAGAACTGGTCCACACTGGTTTCCCTAAATAATAAGATTTAAGTGTTTTAGCCAGCAATTGACTAAGTACTAATTGTAAGAAATGAGTAAAAATATTATGCTTGTGTATAATGAAAATAATGTACTTAAATATAATTATATTGTTTTTCAGTCTTGGGAAACAACACTCAACAAATAAGAATTTAAGGTTTAATCTCTTCAAAAGAACATCCCCAAAGTGGACAAAATCAGGTGAACCTTGATAAGCTCTTACGTCCTACACTTAAAGTATTAACGTCCGTGGGAACTAAAAAATATTCCAATATTTTTGTCATCATCGCAATGGCCACTTATAAATAAGGGAAACTCTTGATTCAATATTGTGCCCGTATATTTCCCGGGACAATTTTTATACGCACATACATACATATGCACCATGGAGAAATTTAATATAGTTTTTAGATTTTTACTATCCCTGCTTTTATGAAGCTAAAATTAAACCTTAAAGCATTTTTTAATGTCCTTTATTTTTGAAATTTGGATTTTATTTACTTCCCTTAATTTTGAGTGTACTCTGTTATAGAATTCGCTAATTTTATTGCGTCATGTAATTTCTTTTAAAACTTCAGTTTTTATATCTGGGGCCAATTCACGATCAGACCATATATGTACCTATGAGCCCAGACATGCCCAACCTTCGAAGGCTATAGCCATCAAATAAGGCTTCATTGAAGGCGACAGACCAATTTCTCCGCCGCCTGAAGGAAAATGAAAGTCTGACTTTATTTTTTCGAGGAAGGCTAACAATAAGGGAAGGATCTCTAAAATTTACCAAAAAGGGTAGACAAATGCAGGGCGGGTTGGAAGTATTGGCTACGATGTATTAAAGGCTTCATGATGATGCCTTTTGCATAAAATGCAAGACCGAATTGTGAATGTTGTTAAATATTTGTATGAACTGTCTTCTTCATTACTTTCAAATGCGGCTATAATGTTAATCAAAATTACTTTGTTATAAAAAGCATGCAAGTTTTGACGCCGTGTCTGAAATTTTGCAATAAATTGTTTTTCCACATGAATGCCAGCTTTTTTGGGGATCAGTCTTGAATTGGTCTTTGAAGGTTTGAAGGAAGCGTAATATTATACCTTAAAATTATTATTGCCCTCGTTTGTTACCGTTTTACTAATGAAGTACTTCAAGGAAAAAAACTTTTAATATTGGATTAAACATTTTATGACTCAAGAACCCTCAGAATTTTCAGCTCCCAATTTTTCGTTCATTGATATTTCAGTTTGTAACCAATTTTCATAATAACGTCTTTGAAGAGACAAAATGGTCTACATGCTGTAGCAAAGCATATAGCATAGCTGTAGACCATTTTGCCTCTTCAGCGACGATATCTACTAATCTACTTCAAAGAAATATTAATTTTGGGCATTAGTGGTCTCTCTAGTGTTTGTGAAGTTTAATATTTTTTTAATTTGTTATACAAGATTCAATTCTGAATGTCTCATTATAGCAATGACAAGCTACGACAATCATTTTGTCCCAAGGTATCATCAACCCTAATTTGAAGTACACTTGAAATCCTGCAAAGAGACAAAATTCAATGATTACTTTTTAAAAATTAAATCTAGATTCCAGAGAAAATGCTAAGGAGTGGTGCTTAAATAAGAGCCCACTTTTCAATTTATTTAAAAGGTTTCCATAACTGCTCTCATTAAACTGTCCCATATACGTAAATTTTTATTGGGTGCATATTTGATTGTTATTTACAAAATGACTAATGTCTCATTGGTTGGCGTAATTTTGCTGTACATTTGTCCTTCTGGAAGTCCAGAAATTTTTGAAATTGGATTGAGCAATATATTAACCCAGGCCCGGAATCAATATTTCCAAGAGGTTTTTCAAACGTTCAAAAACTGCGATTTTAATGTTTTACTTCTAAACGGGAACACAACTTGGTTTCAAAATAATTTGCTTGCACAAGTTTTGGAGCAATTATCGGAAATTGAGACTTCCGTTCAGATTCGCACCAATAGCATCTCAAATTACAGAAGGGGAAAGAAGAAATCTTCGAAACAACATCTGTGCTTCGTGTACGTTGCTGCATCAGAGGATGTCAATTTGGAAAGTAAAGTAGACTTGCTTGGGCCATTTTTCGAAATAATTCGCGTCAATACGGAGGGCAATTTTATGCGGGATGTTTTCATCTTGTTCACAAATTCCTGGGAGGAAAAATTTACCTGGTTCCTCAACCATTTACATTTCATGCCATATTATTACCTCATCATTCACACGAGCTCACTCAGCAACTATTTACATTTCAAAATAAATGTCCCTCTTAGAAAACAAAAATCTGAGTCAACTTTAGAGATATTTGAAGTAAATCCTGGAGAATTAAAAATGCTTGCGGGAAATTTAAAAACCTGGCGGAAAAATATTAATCTTCAAAAAGTGGTGATTGTTTTCGAAACAGATATTTCCGAATACGAACCAAATATAATGGTAAATTTGCATAAGATGCACAAAACGGAAATGTTCAAATATTTGGACAGAGCAACCCCGTACCTTAAACTCCAACTGATTTTATCAAACAAATTTAATTACACGCTGACCGATATCCGGTCCCATAACTTTCAGAGTTATTTCGAGGCCGGGGTTTTGTACAGCAATTCTTTTACAAAAAATCCTTTCGTAGACTCTCTTGCATTTGCCTCATTTCAGTCGTACAGGATTGTGTACAACAAACCTGGAGTGTTCAGACGCTCAAGGTTTATCGATTTATTGGTCCCACTTGACCTCCTTCCGTGGATTTTGCTCGTGGTTGCAATATTGGCAATAACATTTCTGAATAGGAAAATTTTGAAAACTGATGAATTCGTAAAAT
Source organism: Allacma fusca (assembly GCA_947179485.1). NCBI lineage: Eukaryota > Metazoa > Arthropoda > Collembola > Symphypleona > Sminthuridae > Allacma > Allacma fusca. The sequence continues at coordinate 67,088,638 of OX359245.1, forward strand.
ATCTTTTGCTTACACTATCCCCGCTTTTGTTCCAAATTTTGCCGAATCGATGCAAGTATGCATACAGCGCTTGGGTACTTTGTGCCTTCCTTCTGAGCAACTTCTACTTAGCAAAATTAAAAAGTTGGGTGTTTCTGCCTTCGATCATATCCGAATCGAAGACTCTCGACCAGTTGCTGTCTGACAACTACACAATCTATGCTTTACAAGCTGATTTGAAGGCAATGCAGAATTCATATTCTTCATCGATGCGGACGATTCAATCACTCCAGGACTCTTCGATTACTGCTGGGGTTTTGAAGGAACAAAGTTTTCTTTTGAGTGTTTTAAAGGAGCTCGATGAAGATGCTTATTTAGACGTTCGTAAAGGAGCCAGGATTCATGGTGAGGGTATTATAAGCATCTATCCTGTTTTGGATTCCGAAGTATATACATTAGTTTTCAAGCAAAATTATTACATATCTTCGGGATCCTATTTCGATTGGGAGATCTTCTGGACGTTCCTCTTGCCCAATGCAGATTTGGTAGTGGCAGCTTTCAAAACATTACAGAGCTCAGGAATCTATCAGTACTGGATGTCATGCTATGAGGAAACTTCGAAGCAACTCCACCTAAAGTACGCCGAGGAGTCGAAGGGTGAACAGCATCGAAGTGTTGAGTCACTTCAGGATTCGACTTTGAGAAGAAGAATTCAACCGAAGAAGCTAACTTTGGAGGATTCAATTATCAAAGATGTATTTATTGTGTGGGCTGTTTCTCTTGGAATATCAATTGTTACAGCAGTAGCCGAATTTAATTGTAACAGAATTCGACTGATATGTAATTACATACGAGCAAACAGCTGGAAGATCAATTTTTAATTTAAACTAATCTTAATGACTTACTTCTTCAACAACAATAGATGTAACAATTGAAAATTAGGATGTGACTGAAACTTATTCTTCAAAAACAGTCTAAAACTTCAAGAATCGCTATTAGATTTGTACGTGCAGGAGTTCCAAGAGCTTGCATGGAGTTATAGATGGGCTGTAGTACTTTTTAATCATAAACCGAAATAATCGGTATTAATTTTATTCGGATGTTCTATCTGAGATCAATTCCTGGGCGTTCTCTCCGTCTAAAAGGTCTTGATGATAACGTTAACCACTGCCTTCAAACAATTAGTCATGCTAACCCGAGCTCGTATGTTCCGAATCTCGATCACAAGCTCCCCTTCGCTGGCCTGTACAAATAATTAGAAACATTCACTTATACAATTAAAGTGTACAATTATTACTGAATAAAAAATATTTCCGCCCATAAAACTTTGATGTTTGTTACAATTTATGACATTAATTTATGAAAAAGGGTAAGCTATCGGTAACGGAAATGGTGAAAAAGGGCTGGAACGTTAAAGACAGAAGGTTACAGTTACCTGTCCGAACTTCTGGTCAGGGCTGGTCTTCCATTGGTTGTTGCTAGTCAAGTACGCCAAGAGATTCCGGTCTGTGGGGACCCCCACAGGGACAAAAGCTGCTCCGAATCTATTCCCGTTGTTAAATAGTTGGAAGGCAACTGCGAGGAGAAGATCCGTTGAGCCAATCCGGAAAGACATCACACCCCCACTATCCAGGCCTCTGTTCAAAATCAAAAATTATATGAAAATAGCTTCAGAGTACATCAAAAATAGCGTCTTATAAATCTCTCAAGAATTTAATAACTAAATTTTCATCAATAAAAAAAATCCTCTGTGAACAGCACGATGTCCTAAGTCTCCAAGGGGCAAGGTGAGACGAAAAATTCTAACTGGCTCTCCTACATACCTATTGACATTTGCTGGCTATATTAAGTATATATACTGTATATGCACAAAATATTGAACTTACGCATGATGTATGATGGAAATGAGGACATCTTTACTATTCTTATTTATAGATTTTGGGAGTAAAAAAACCTGGCCATTTGTCAAGTGTGAGCTGGGTCTGGTCAGGGCCACGTTCAGTAGGTTAGCTAATAAATTCCAACAGGAAGTGAATTTTACATGATACAGAACCATCCAATAATATAGAATGGTATTTAAGGAAATATTTACTTATTTCCAGAACCACCCCATACGTATCCAAAACATGCTCTAAAATCCCATCAGTTTTCCAGAAGGCCGTTTTCCCGCTCGCGATTGGTGGATTCCTTATTAAATCCAGCAGCTGTTGACCTGTCCCGTCAATCCCCAGCTCTTTAGGGTGCACAAGTTTAATTTGGACAGTTGGAACTGAAGTATAGGCTAACTTGACCCCTACAAGAATTCTCTGATTTCGGAGGATTATGCTAGCCTCGTCATCCGGTATTATGTTGTGTAGCAGTTTGGCCTAAAAAAAACAAATGACAATTTAATAAATAATTGGTCAACTCCCACCAGGGGTTTGTGCATTCTAAAAAAATTAGTTCTAAAAATTACAGTATCCATTCTAACATCCACAAAATTGTACTCACATAGTCGACCCACTTCTTGTCCGAAATTTGGTTCACCATGTTAATTTCCTCGTTAATAAAAGAGAAGAATATAAGTCTTTGGAAGGCCAGCTCGGTTGGGGCAAGGGCCATTGCAATGTGACCCTCATGTGCAAAGGACAGGACAATCCTCAGATTTGATCCTGCGATTGCATACGCCAATACAATATTCGTTCCTACAAGTTTGGGTGAAGCCTTGAGGATCACCCGGGTTCCAGCATCTATAGTTTCGGGGAGGTCTAATGCTGTCACATTATTTTCCACCTGGGAGATATACTCCGGCTGAACTAGATCTGTTTCTAATAGATTCGCTGGAAAAAAAAAATTAAAACATATCCAGAATTATTTCTGATTACAAAAACGCATAAAATTGGGGCAAATTGAAACTTTTTCCACATATTTTATCTGTATTCAAAGGACGGATATTTGAATAAGAAATTTTGAAGGGTCAAATCTATAGCTGGTAAGAGCGTTAATAATTTCACACAAGGCATGTAAATTATTGAAAAATATTATTTAAAGTATATATTATGAACTTGCTACAAAATTTAAACCCCATACTAATTTCGACAGTGAAGGAGCCAGCCAAAGACTTCAAAAGTTCTTCATCTGACGCTGGTAGCATCCCAACTTGGGCTTCAATTTCATTCCAATGCAAAGATTCTTCCTTCATATTAGTAAGGGCTCGTATATCTTTTCCAGAGGATTCAATTGGACCGAATTCTATTCTTGGAAAGGACTCCTTCAAAATCCCTTCGGTGACAATTCCGATCAAAGGATCTTTCTCCCCTTGATCTGCAGCCTTATCGAGCCTGCTCGTAATAAGGTTTAATTCTTCCTTCAGCTCATTTAATCTGGTTCGGAGGTGCCCAAAATCAGGGCTCAATGGATCCGAAGGTATGTACATTTTTGCACAAATTTATTAATAATTGTACAGGACGTAATGTTAGTTTAAGGGATCACTTGGAGAAATTGCTCCAACTCTGTGGAAGGGCTCTTTAATATAGGGACGTGTGTCTGATAACTTTTAATAAATGGTTCTTGTTTCCTGAACACTGACGAAGACAATCCTTATGCTGAGTTCGGTAAGGTCTATAGAGAAAATATTACCGCAGTTGTATACTCACAACTGTACTTATAGGATTCAAGGGTCACTTTCCCATTCTAGCGGAATTGACAAATATCCTGAGGCATTTGTTTCCCTTGAATGTGACTTGATCTTTAGCTCTGTTATTTATTTCACTATTGTTGGAAATACGGAGTACAGAACCAGAAGTCGAGCTTAATGCTTTTCCGTCAACAATTACCATGTTGTTTACGTATGGATTCTATATTTAGATATTTTTACACATAAGGTTATTGTTACTCAATGCTATTTCAATGTACTTTTGAAAGTACGTCTTTCTAATAATTGTAAGCCATCCAAATGAATTGTCATTTGTTTCCGGTACATCTCATATGTAAGTATACAGTTTAGAGCGAACTCAAGGGCAGGAAGGCCAGTGAAATATTTTGAAAGGATGCTTCCATGTCAAATAATAATCCCATGTTTTGGGGCAAAATGATACATTTTATCCGTTTAATTCAATTCCAGATGATACTCCTCAAATGTATAGACATTGAGGGGCTGACTCACAATCTGGGGCCGCTACTCTGCGTGCGGATCCCATAGTCATCAATATTTACAGTATTTACACTGAAGGCTATATAAGTCTTAACATAACAGATTAATTATAAATTTTACTCGCAGTCAAGTTTTTATCTACACAAGTTGACATTGAGTGTCCTCGGGCTACAAGTAATTATCTCCAAAAAAAGCGTGTTCTCAAAAGGGGCTAAATATTTGGGTGTATTCCTTTTTATTGTGTATTGTTTCGTATAACGTTAAATTATCCCTGCATAAGAATGCTAAACCTTCATAAGAGCAAAATATATATAGGGCATAGGAAGAAGGATGTTTTTGAATGTACAACCACACGAGCATTAAAAAAAAAATCCCGTGTAGTCCACAAACAAGAAAAGTCATAATGGAGAATATTGAGTAGGAATACACTTGGGATTGGGATATTTTAAGCTCGCCCATAAAACTATTACAACTAACTTATCTCCCTTTTTTACCACTTGTCTTGACTTTATCAGTGCTCAAACACGGTTTAAAATCAAGAGTAAGAATAAACTTACTGTGTGTTCTTGTTATTTGTAAGAAACTCCAAAGATAAGAACACGTTCTCCCCAGCATCGAAAATAGTAAACACATTCCTGTTGACCACTATGATAGCATTCTCATATGAGATAAAATGCTCCCAAAAAGTCCCTAAGAGTGCTCTCCCAGACAGCCAGCATTGTGACTGTATTGAGGAAGTGAAAGTAATTGATCTAAAAACAAAATATGACTATTGAGACCCTAAAATTGATGCTGGAGTAACTGTAAACACCAACTTGCCATTAAGTGACTGTATATTGTTCCGTTGGCTATAAATATAATTTTTAGTGTTAAGTTCAGAGATTTTAAAAGGAAATGGACTTCCTCCTTACTTCAAAGATCAGTTTTACAAACAATTCCTTCCTTCTTCCTACAAATGAATGAAGCCTTTGAAATTATTTCACTCCCTTCAGCCTTCCTTCAATTTTTAAATGAACTGACCCCTTCTTCAGCCTTCTTCTAAAAAAGCGACAATACATTTTGTAGCCTCCATTTATTGCAAAATTTCAGAAATGGTATCAAAACTTGCTTGATTCTTGAAAATCAAGTAGTTTTGATTGACAGTATTGCCACATTTGAATGTGATGAGGGAAAGTTCATACAAATATTTTACAACATTCACAATTTTGTCTTGTATTTTATGCATATGGCATCAGCCCGGTTTCATGCATCCGAAGTCTACTTGTAACCCGCCTTTTTTTTTTGACATTTTATGAAGCTGCCCCTCAACCTTCGAGAAAAAAATTTACCGACCTTCCAATTGACTGAAAAATTGGTCAGCCGCCTTCTATGAAGGCTATAGCCTTTGAAGGCTGGAAATGTATATTTAAGTAAAATATTTTCCTTCAATTGGTTCCGAATTACAAGATATTGGGGACTAATTTGTAGCCGGTAACAGATAAGTAGAAACAAAGTCGCTAATGTATACATAATATTTGACAATAAATTATAGATAAGGAAAACAATTCTTGTCCCAAAGGGCGGGATTTATACTTTTCTGGATTTATTCATGAAATGAAAAGAGAGAAATTTCCCAGCAAAATGTACATTTTCAGCCGTCGTAGTTTCCAACAATTTATAAATGTTACTGCTCATAAGTTAGCATAACTAATAGTCTGAACTTAATAAGACTGACAGTACCCTCTCATTACAGTCACTATTTTATACACAAGAGACTATGCGAGGAGGGGAGATGCAAACCAGCTGAATTTTGCAGAATTTTACAGGAGAAACGAAAACCTTCTAAATTCTCCAAACTATTGAGAATTGCAAGCTTGAAATATTTTTAAATTGAAGAGTATTAACAATTAAGTAATAAGTTGTATTCCCCCACAATTTCTAAACATCCAGCATTAGTCGGATATGGTCAATTAAACTGTTCACAAAAAATCAGACAGTTTTTCGGGTCAATTTTTCCCAAAGTCATAGTTTTTTGAGTCTTTCACTAAATTTTTAATTGTAGCAGAAAAGCTAGCAGAGCAAAGAACCCTAATGTGGGTTCCAAAGGTGAAATCCCCGCGAAACCCATCAGCATTTGAATATTATATTTTCCAAAATATTTTGCATGAAAATGAGCACGTGGAAAAGAGTAATAATAGGAAGGTCAGAGTCAACATTTCAGGGATTTAGAAACCATTGAGTACAATAAGCAGTTGCGTTATCATCGGCAGTGTCTGCTTAATCTCAGTGTCTTGCCCCAGTCTCATGTTCATTTGAAAGATATCAAAATGCATTTTCGCCTATTCACAGGGGCATTTAAAGCTGATAGTAAATACACACTAACACTGTTGAGATCGTAAAATCATGAAGTTTCGTATACGGATTTTAAAGATTATGTATGTAAGAATTCGTTGCAAGATTGAGTTGACCCTCGGTGCAGTCATGTGCAGGTTAAGATCATTATCGTGGGAATTCTCTCATAATCTTAAATTCAAGAATGATATAACTTGAACTCATACGAGCACTGCACATCCAGCTGTTTCTGGATAATAATAATCCTATCAGCATTATTTTAATGGTTAGAATGTTCCTACCCGATCCGGGCGGATAAATTCGGATAGGATCAGAGGTGTCCATTTGAAATCGCCTTCGTTCATCCTTCAGAAGGGTGACCGTTTCCAATTATCCGTTCCTTCATCGTTCCGTAAAATGAAGCCTTCTGAATATTTACCCTTCCTTCGTCCTTCCTTCATTCAAATCCTGCTATAATCCTTCCTTCAGCCTTCAAAAAATATTATCCATAAATAAGAGATATAAAATGTAATTATGTCGACGATTCATAAATTATAATTAAAATCAGAAAACATTGATTTAATGAATTAAAAAGTAGCCTCACTATATAAATACATTCCGTGGAACGGGAGATTTATTATTATTCTACAGAATTTATTTGTAGGAAAGCCCTGAAGGGAATTCAAGGCAAAGTCTTGAAATTCACTTTGCTGGTATATTCTCTGAATTTGGCGAATTTGAGACTATTTTCTTTTACACATTTTCTTAAAATGTCTAAAGATCCGGGCTATTTGTCAATTCTACAACGACAAATCAGTTTTGATCACAGGGGCAACAGGTTTTGTAGGGAAGTGTCTGGTGGCTAAACTCCTTCAGTTTTGCCCCAATATTGGGAAAATTTATATTTTGGTCCGTCCGAGACCAGATTCACAGGCTGGCATCCTGTCTAAGTACAGTAGAACTTGTCTATAGTGGTTTCTCTAGGGGAAAGAAAATTTGACCACTATTAACAGGGACCATTGTGCCGGATATAGTGGTCCTAACCACTATATACAGTACTTCAAATTAAATAATTCTCACGCACAATTATTGCATTAATGCTTGCTCAGTATGCAATATTTTATTAGCAATTACACTTTATTAAAGTAATTACTAATTTTTGAATGCTTTAGACTTTTAATATTGTTCCTTCCGAGAAATTCTTGAATGAAATGTTCCCATTGGTTGGCCGTTACCCAAGACGTCATAATTGTAATTCCCTTGAAAATAAATTCGAAAACCAATCATACCGAGCACACTTAAGCACCACTCCAAGCCTCAACACAAGAAATGCGTGTTATGGAATGTGCATGACGTTTTCGAAGTTGTGTAACTTCGCGCGATTTAAATTTACACTAATGTTTATTCGGACCACTGTATGCAGAGTTGAAAGCCTGCATTTCTATACGAATGGTCAAAAATTCCAGACCATAATTGGCAGGGGACCACTATATAAAAAACTATTATAAGCGGGGTGTACGTAATGTTAAAAGATAGGACTTATGACGGGGAAACCTGACATGGGCCATAATGTGGAGGAAACCACTATATAGCCGGCCACTATATACAAGTTTTACTGTATTCAGACATGGTAAATTCTACGGTAAGACCAAACAAATTACAACTATTACAATCCCAAAGCCTCTTTTTTCTATCTTTGCCCAAAGCCCAAAGGGAACATTACTCAGTACAGAAACCTTTGACCCGTGCTCGAGTAACGAGGTAAATTATTTCCAGTTCACATATTGAAATTTAAACGAAGTACCTGTGCCCTCAATTTTCCCGTACCCGTATTTTACTCAAAACCTGTATATGTACGTGAGTATCTATTTTATTCACGAAAGAAGGATCATTTTGGAATTTTTTAAAATATCTGTATTGCCCTTCTGAGAAACAAATACGGATATGGATGAACGATAAAACGATATTTAAAAAAACTTTTGAAATCACATGTAAATACTGTGACAAAATTTTACCAGTTGTCGGTCAATTTATAAATAATTAAAGTTTAGTTCGAGTATTTTTTTTTAAATTTAAAACTCAAAAGTGGTATTTTTCTTTTCTTTCAGGTTTTTGAAAATATTAGGAAAAACAGACCTACCTTGCTTGAGAAAGTTTGCTGTCTCCAAGGTGAGATTTCCCTTCCATGCTGTGGATTCGACGCAACGACACTGGAACTAATCAAGGATGTTGAGGTAGTTATTCACTGCGCATCTGCAATTAGATTCAATATGGCTGTGTCAAAAATCATGAAACTGAACGTGGGTGGCACTTACAACCAGGGTTGCACAATTGAAAATGCCATGGCATTTTCGGCATTATGCCTGCCCAAAATGCCCTGGCATTTTGGGCATTTTCATTTCATGGCATTTTGGGCATCTATGGCACTTTGGGCATTCTGGGCATATTCAGCCTAGGGCAGGCATTTTTGGTATATTCACTCCAATTTTTTAAATTTATGACTTTAGCTACCTGCTAATTTTGCAAAATAAGTCACAAAACAGTATGTTGAAAATAATTTTAATATTCAACTGGATTGCATGATAAAATTATAGAAACAAACTGTTTCCAAAAAGGTTGAAACCTGGAGCCAGTTGCTATAGACATATTTATGGAAAAATAATAATAATTCTATTTTCCTTAATTTGTGAAAAAATTCGCTTGTACACAGTGTCTGTAATTATTTAGATTTCAAGAACAAACATATTCGGGCATAGATACAACACAAAAAGATAAAATAGTTGTTAAAAGATTAACAATATCATTGTTTGTGATCTTCAAAACTCGTCGTTATCTAAATGTATTTATTGTTACATTTTGAACTCCTAGAATTATTATACTGGTTTACTACGGCTGGTTAAATGCAGTCTAACAAAGTCGACACAAAATTTGCTATGCAAGCTCCAAGTTTTGACATATATTATAACATAATATATGTATAAAATAAGTCGCATTGTATGTATCTAATCAAAGTGTAAAATTTTCTATACTTTACAAGCCATTATCAAAATATGGAATTTATACTGGCACTGTGCAAATTGTTCCAAAAATTGTGCAAAATCCAAAAGTTTTTTTAATGTACAGTGCTGAAGGTTTGCAACTCCGTTGCTCCGGAGCTTATTGAAATAGCTATTAGGGAATTAGACGAATTAAATTCTTTGTTTTAATATCAAGTATAACATTTTATAAAACTGGATGGGTTTGATTATACTATGAAAAACTCCCTTATATTCGCTAAAGGAGCAATACTGGCCATAGTGTATAAGTTTCTGTAAAAATGCCCAATATGCCCAAAATGCCTGCCGAAAATGCCCAAAATGCCGGGCATTTTCAGAGTAAGGCATTTTCAGGGCATTTTCGGCGTTTTGGGCATTTTCAGGGCATTTTCAGGAGGGCAGGCATAAAACCGAGGGCATTTTCATTTGTGCAACCCTGCTTACAACATCCTTACCATCGCAGAACAAATGACTAATCTGAAAGTATTAGTACAAATATTAATAGAGGTATATTTATCTCAAATCAAATTGAAGTGTATGTATTAAATTGGTCGTTTTTATCGTGTAGGCATTTGTATATGTTTCAACGGCATATTTAATGAACCCGAAAACTCCAGTGGAAGAAAAGGTCTACAAAGCTACAATGGATCCGTTGGAAGCTTTGGAAACCTTTCAAAAGATGCCGCAGGAGTGCCTCGATTCCGTGACTAAAAAGTACGAGAGGTTTCCCCTAGATGGTGTATTAAAATTTCCCGGACTATATTCAACCTAGTTCAGACGTTAAAATGTGTTCTATTTTTTTATTTAAAATTTTAGAAGAGCATCCCAACACTTATGCGTATTCGAAGAGTATGGCGGAAAATCTGGTGGAATCATTTAAAGACCAACTCCCAGTTTGTATTGTTCGCCCGGCTACAAGTTAGTTCTAAAAAATTACAATGCGTGGTTTTAAAATTGATTGGCATAATTACAACTCCCTTGAAGTTTGTTACCTTGGAAAACATGTATTATATATTTTTTTTTGTAATTTGCAACTCTAGTCCTAGCTGCATGTAAGGAACCGTTTCCAGGATGGAATGAAACCAGTTCTAGTATAAGTGAATACCATCAGATGCTATTTACTGGAGCGTACCAAACTGTTCTAGTAAACCCAAAAACGAGGACTCACATTACGCCAGTGGATTATACGTCAATACAATTTTGGCGGCTGCTTGGAGACGTGGAACATTGTAACACACCAATTTATTAAAAGTTTTTCCAATCTATAGACATCAGATTTCTTGCTTGTTTTAATACCAGTATTTTTATTTGTTCAACAGTTCCGACAGTGGATTTGTCGTCTATAACTGTGTTCCGAAAAGAGAGAACAACATCTTGAATGAGCAAATTGTAAAATGGGGGTTTGAAACTACCCACAAAGAATCTAACTCGATTATGCGTTACATCAAGTCCCCAGCCTTTTCCACCAGTGTGATCATTTTTCAGCTGAAAAACCAGATTTTTTTGATGCTGTGTTCATTGTCACAGAACTCTTGGAGGAGCGAGATAGGAAATGCGAGGTAAATAAATTGGAACCAATTAGGTTGCTCGATACATTGTGACAAAAGCCCAATATGCTAATAATTGAGGAATTTCGGACGAGTTCAGTGTTCCTTGGTCTTCTTCAGAGATTTTTAATCTTTTGTTGATTTTGATACATTATAGTTTGACCAAATATCAAAGGAAAGCCTTTGTTCTCGCCCATGTTTTCAAGATGTTTACTTTGAATGATTGGGAGTTCCTGGGATCAAACATGGAGACACTATGTCAGATAATGAGTCCGCATGACCGTAAAATATTTTACACGGACCTTGCCCAAATAAACTGGGAATGTTTTATAAAGGACTTCGCGGAAGGACTCAGCCGTTTTTAAAATAACTGCATGATATGATTGTATTGAAATTATTATATATACATATTTCCAAACTATACTATCCTACACGCGCATAACTTCTTATTAGCGTATCGCGATCAACTAAAAAATTAATGAAAGAATATCGTTTCTATTGCATAAAGTATATTAAAATAAAGGAAAATAATATTTACGAATTTTTAGTCGCTTGGTCTCTGGACTTACATATACCGATTTAAACCAGTCAAGAGTTTGTACCTGTTTGTTGTTACACTGTTTTCTACGAAACTTCAAACTTTGTCCTCACCCAATTATTGTACCCACTTCCTATGCCCTTTGAGCTTAACGATTCGACCTATGAATGACCCTTGCTTTAGGACAACTTATTATGAGATGAACTTATGCTGGTTTGCATCTCACTCATCCTATGTACATACCTGACTATATAGCCATGCAACTGATTCACTCCAGAAGGAGGAACACATATAATTGGCCCCGTTGTCAACGACTATTTACTCCAAAGTTATCTCCTCGTCTTGCAAGTGCATACTTTTATAAATGTCATTTCATATAAAAACAACTGTAATAGTTCGAATGCTATTTTAACATCTAACAACGTCTACAAAATCATGTAAAAATGTATGAAAGTATTCCGTTCAATTTAATTGAATACTTATTTAAGGTTCTTTTATATGTGTGTACACATGTACTCATTACAACTACACTTAAACTCTGTGAATTATCAGAAGAGCATTCCTTGAGGGAATCAAAATGTTCTTGTAATTTATTGCTTTGATCATATGATCCATGAGAAAAATACACAATGTATGTATATGGTAAACCTGACTCAAGTGTGCTACTTTTTACGGAGAAAATGCTTCTGGGAATGTAGGTATAACATCTCATATCATGGTGAGAGAGTATCATCGTGGTTGGCTTTGCTTCACAACCCACAACTTTTGTTTGTCTCTCTGTTGTGTAACACAATCCTCATGACATGACTCATAGACTCATAGACACACACGCATATCTACTATTTTACAACTTGAGTTTGAGGGAGTGCAATGTGTGCTATGAACAATGCTTTGAGGTTCCAGGATTCCTTGGGACAGTTTGCCCCGTCGGATTGTGAACTCCCATCTATTCCGTTAGGGAGCGTTCACAAATGACGTCATCCAAAATACTGGTTTTTAGGCACCCACTTGTCATCAGACATCATGATGTGATGAAACGACGCACCCACCCCATGAAATGACGTCATCATCACCAGGGTTGCACAATTGAAAATTCCATGGGTTTTATGCCTGCCTACCTAAAAATGCCCTGAAAATGTCTTAATTTGAAAATGCCTGGCATTTTCGGCAAGTAAGCAAGCCGAAGTAGGTTGATTCAAACTACCAAAACTGTTAACGGTTAAGCAACAAAATCGTTGTTAATATTCGTCGGTTGATGACATCATCATTTGGTCAAATCCACCCTACCACTGCGTCATCAACATCATCATCTCCCGTTAGCACCCACCCACTAATTTGATGGAAACTGATGGTGTTGTAATGTGGCAAAATAGGTGAATGCAGTTTCTGAATTGCAAATAATGCAAATATTGCTGTTGCTTTATTTTTACTGAACCGGATAGTCAATGGTATTTCAATTGTGTAGGAATTACTACTGGTGGGGTGGATTTTTGCTAATAATACAAATCATGTTGCCGTTGATCCTGGGTTTGGAAACTTGTGTCTTCCGAGTGATTACCGCAATTTGTTTTGGAACTTGTCTAAATCTTTTTGCAGCAGGTTCCGTTAATAGCTTCGCCCACATGTGGGGAACTCGGCCTTATGACAAGTGAGACCAATTTTTAGATGATTTTCATTGAGCGCCAATATTTTAACAAATCCGTCAAACGATCTGCTGTTTCTTAGGTCAATCCTTCCAAGACAGAATGCTTGGGTTGCATTTTTGGCCCTGGGTGAGGGATGGCACAATTACCATCATGCTTTTCCATGGGACTACAAAACTTCCGAGTATGGAGTAAAGTTCAACTTGACGAAAACACTTATAGATTTTTTCCATTATATTGGATGGGCATCTGACCTCAAAACTGCGTCGGGTCATCTGGTAGCGGCACGAGTTAAACGAACTGGTGATAGCTTATATCCGCATAATATGACATGATAACAATTCTATCAACATTTCGGGAACCAAATTATTATTAGCAATATTTTAGACAACATATTGTGTCATTGAATAATAAAACGGTTTATTATTGTCATATTGATACATTACGAATTGGCGATGTATAATACAAAAAGGTAGTTTCATTGAATGTTGTTTACAATTATCATCATGCTTTAGAAATCCCCCAAATAATCCTCCATTCGCACCACCAACCAGTGTTCAATTTAGCGGGTATTTTTAAGTAGCAAAACGCCTTGTGCTCCCCATGGGCATTCACTTGGGGTGTTCTAGTTTAGGCACTTAGTTAATGGGCTCCATATCCAAGCGTTGGCAATGCCTATCTTTACATGACCACACTCCCAATCAATGAGTTCCTGCCTGGCCCCTCAGCGTCGAACTCAATTTGAGTGCGAGTTCGGATTTTAAAATCTGTAGGGAAGATTATATTTTCAAAGGAATAGTTTGTACTTTTGTAAAAACACTATATGTTTTGAGCTGGACAACAGAGAAACTGAGACTTTACGTGATCGTTCATCTTCAACCACGAATAAACCCAGGGAAGAGCTAGGGAGTACTGAAATCTGTGGAAAAAGATTCAACCGTCTCAGAATAATTTGATATTGCATATTTGAAGGCCTGAAGCCGAGCTTGTCTGGAGTCAGCTTGGTTTTAAAATATTATGAGAAGAAAAAGTGAAGCAAAGCCTCAACCTAAGCACACCCAAGATTTGTCTGATTCTGAGAAGCGGATCTGCCCACTTTGTCAGTACCAGAGCAAACATTTATCCTGCCTGAGAACCCATGTCGGAGCTGTTCATCTAAATGAAACTTTGCCAAAATGTAAAAGTGACGACGAGCCAGACTCACAATCAGATTTGACCACCAATGAAGCTCAACCAAGACTTGAGGGACCATCGATTACGGTTGAAAGCTTCGAGAAATTCCCTTAAGAAATTGTTCCACAAAAGCCGAGAGTAACAAATGTAATGAATAGGAATTCCTGAAATACTCAGTCATCACGACAAGATCAAAACATGTCCTATTTTTTTGGAAATTCTTTTTTGTTTTCTAACATTTATTTTGTTGACCTAGAACATAAATTGAGCTCACAATCCTTATGAGCCTGAAGCAACTAGGATATTTTTGAGGGTTTGGGACATTGCAAATTTTTGTTCACAGGCAAACGTTTGACTGTGTAGATTTTCTTGTTACTGCCTAATGATCTATTAGTTTGACTGTAAATTTGCTTTGATGATTATTGGTATGAAATTCAATTCGCTTTCCGGAGTTATAACACAGATCTCTAGATTCCGAATGGTGGGGACGACCAGTAAGACCAGAGAGCAGCGTTGGAGGAATTCATCTTTGGGATCAAAGATACTAAACTATATGATAACTCTCTATAAGAGCCAGGGTTGGCAAAAAACCGGCTTTTATCAATAAAGGCCAAGCCAGTGGCAAGAAATGGTAACAACCGGTTTTTATTGGACAGTGGACTTATTTGGATAGTATTAATTATGGCCATTTTATACCAACCTATACAACATGTCCGGGCCGGTTAGAACCGGATTTTAACCGATAATAACCAGGCCATTTCTGACCACTTGGCAACCCTGTGTTCATGCATGCGTAATATTAGCCAAGCCGGTGGTACGTTTTGGTTAAAACCGGTTTTTATTGGACAGTGGATTTATATGAATAATATTAATTACGACCATTTTATACCAACTAAAGCATTTGGACCAAGCCGGTAAGAACCGGATTTTAACCAATAACGGCCAGGCCATTTCTTGCCACTTGCCAACCCTGATAAGAGCACCCCTAAAAGCACTCCAAAAGCGCTCTTATAACGGTATCCTCTTATAAGGAGTATGTATCTAAATACATTACAATACTGGCTATACATTATAAGAAGCGCGCTAAATAAAACATCACTAAACAATGCACAAGATTCCAGTGTAAACCAATTTTTATTTGTAAATAATCTGTTGTTATACTATTAATTTTTGGTTGGAATGAAATAGTAAATTGGGTATGTAGAGAAATCATTGCAAGATTTTCGCCTAAAATATTTTTATTTGCATTCAAAGAATCGATTAATGCAGGTTTATATGAATCTTTACCAAAGAACGGATGAGCCTTTTTTGCTATACATATGAGGTTGTGTATAATACTCCGTCGTCACCTTTTCCCCTATAATTTAGACATTATTGCGGAGTAGACATTTTTGCTCTTTGTATTTTTGTTCAAACGTTTCATACTCGTTTCTATGTCTGCTTATATGCTCTTATAAAGGATGTTTTGAATAGTGCTGTCCAGTCTTGAAGTTTATCAGTCTCAGTCTTTTACAGTCTTTTATTTACAGTCAGTATTACTTACAGTCAGTCTTTATGCTAAGCATATCAGTCCAACTCAGTCTCAGTCCCAAGGAAAGTCTTGGGTCAAACTCCCACTCAGTCCACCAGGATACAAAATGGCGCTAATTTCCATCCTTGGGCTTTAATAATGGCGCGAAAATTTAAAATTGCTTAATATTGTATACGCGCGTTGTATACATGCGTCTTTCTATCAGTCTCAGTCAGTCTTTTTACAAAATGTAACAGTTTCACTCAGTCTCAGTCTCATAAACGCCTTCTTTTTAAAGTCAGTCTCAGTCTTTTAAGAGTCAGTCTTTTCGTTTTGCCACTCAGTCTCAAACTCTCACTTAAGACTGGACAACACTAGTTTTGAACGTGAGGAAGTACATCGAAGTACTTTTACATCGAAAATGCGTTTATAAACGGTGCTCTTATAGGGAACAATTACAGCACTATAATCCCATTGGGAGGACCTGGGAGTGCTTTTATACAGAGCATGCTCTTATGCGGAGGCTTCTTATAGCGAGCGTATACTGTGACTGTAGTGGGGCCAACGCTGGCCCAATGTTGCCCCAACGTCCATTTCCAACAAATCGCCAACTAGGCTCAAAGTTCAAGTTGTTCCAAGACAAACAATTTTGAATGTTGGCGAAATGTTGGCCCATGGTTAATAAATTTTAGGCCTGCTGGTTGATCACGAGGCTTATTGACGAAGTGTTTCCAGTAAATTGCAAGTGTCCAAATTTTTATGGATTTGCGATTGTTATAAAACCGTACGGTTGTGGTGTCAACTTTAGCTCAAATGTACGGAACGGCAGATTTCCCAGTCTTAATTTTCTATTATATCACAGAAATATTTGACCCCATATTAATTAATGTATTTCCTTGTACTCTATCCTTATGTGATTAAGTCCTAATTAAGCTTAAGAATGCTTAAGTACTGCGTGCCATGAAACGTGTGCACTTCCTACGGTCCAGGCTTATTTACCTGTAACACCATGGGTTAAGTCTCCCCATGATGTACACTTATTGGTGTCCAGCTATTGCTGAGGCACTTGCTACCCATTATTCCCGAACTCTCCTCGTTACTCTCCAGCTCCCGCTTCTCGTATGCCTTACATGCCATATATAAGGCCAGCTCGCTCACAGACTAGAGAGTCTGTGTCGCACCGCTCCTACTGTTAACACCACATTAACTGTGCTCCTAATAAACTATCATTACACCTTAACATACATTTACCTGCTCATATTATTTATCCGGATATCCTCTCGTAGTTATCATCTGCCTACGGCTATGTAGGAACGGCACACAGGTTCTTATTGTAGGCAAGGTTTTATCCCCCAAAGTACCATGCCAAAAACACCCGCTACAGATTTGGAAAATTCTACATCCGTTTTTCTACCGTTTTCTCGATTTTGCCTGAAATAGATACTGACCTCCCGGAATGACTAGAGAATTGCACCGTCTTTTCCGGTAATATTATTTTGATTTTCTTCGCTATCAATTGGGCTCTTTCCTCTCCATCATTCTTTTCCTGCTTACACATCTCGTAATCCTTCGCAACAATGCCGTCTGAGGAGGAATTTAAAGCAGAAATTAAACCCTTAAACATCAATCACTCGAAAGTGAAAGAAAGAAGGATGAAGAAATGGACTCCCACAAGGTCCAGCTTAAAACCCTGGAAAAGCAAATTGACTCCCTTGAACGTATGCTACCAGGTCTAAAACTTTTGGGGCGCTCGCAAACTGATAAACGTGAAGAAAACTTCAAGAAGCTCAAGACCCGAATTTCACCATACAGTGGATCTGATAATGCCAGGGACTACATTCAGACACTCGACCTGCAAAGGGACAACCTGAAATTACCTCATGATTATTTTCTACAGGTTTTCCATCATTTCGTTGATGCAAAATCCTCGGCTGATGTTAAGGAATGGTTTTCCACCATTCATCCCAAGATAAGACGACAGGAAGCTAAGGATCCACCCGAAAATACCTGGAAGTATTTTACCGACTCATTCCTTCGTCAGTTTGACGACATCCAATGCCGTGATGCTATGGATGAGTACGAAAGTTTTACTCTCAAGCCTGGATTATCAGCCCACGACTACTGTCATAGACTCATCAAGCTCTTATACAAAATAGAGCCGACATATTCAACAATTCAAATAGTCGAAAGACTCCGCCGAAAACTTCCGATAGACCTCAGGATGCATTTTGCAGGTGAACAGAATAGCTCAGTTCCCGCATTTGAGGCTCGACTCAAGGAAATTCTTATTGTAGAAAATAAGAATGGAAGATACTTGGCACCCGATTCCAAACTCGCTAAATCCACAAAGGATGCAGCCGCTCCGAATTCCACAAAATCTACATCGGAGGCACCCGCTGTAGTTAAACTGATCAATCCTCTGGTGTGTCAATACTGCCAGAGGAAAGGTCACTATGCTGGAAACTGTTACAGACTCCGGGATGGATTACCACCAATACCACCTAAGAATCAAAATGTACCAACTAACCGACCCCAGCAGCGACAGGATAATAGGAATGGTAACCGCAATCCCAATCAAAACGGAAATTTCAATGGTCGCCAACAGGGGAATCCTGCTCGCAACAACAATAACTTAAAGCAGCGTAATGACAACCGTCCACAACGTGGACCGAATAATGGACCAAATCAAAATAATCATCAGCCCCGCTTTAACAACAACAACGATTTCAGAAATAATAACAATCAGAGACCTGCTCCAGATATAAGACAACTCGCAGCAGCACTACAGGATCTTCAGTCTCGCTTCTCGACTACGGGACCACCACAAGCTCCTGCTCCTGCACGACCCCAGCCAATTACATGGTTTCCTTCGGAAAACGAATAGGTGTGCTGACTCGGGATCAGCACACCACACCACACTTTCCTCCAGATCCAGGAATTTATAATTCCATACATCCATTTTCACAAGTTCAAATTTTCTACAATACTCGAAATTTAATCTCGGAACCCACTGAAAAATCTACTGAAATTACTGAATTAGACGATTTTATCCCGCTACTGGCATACCGCCAATCAACTTACAAGCAGCCTGAATTAATTCGACTACAACACACAGTTTCCCGATCTGTGCATAATTCACCACTCTATCAATCACCACATGAACTCGCTCAAGAATTTAAAATACTTGAAGCTCGCTAACAACAATCACAAGATTTTGTATGCTCTATTAAATTAATAAACACACCACACTATGTCAAAGGGGCATTTGACAGTGGTGCTACTATATCGACAATATCACCCGCTCTTGTTCAAGAATTGGAAAGGATTTCACCCCAATCCATTCATGTAAGGACTCATGCTCGACGTGCTCTTGGACAATTCGTACAAGATTCAGGTTTACGTTACAACAAAACCGCAACATTATTCTATGAAGTCAAGAACAAATTCCATTCATTCGACTTCGCGGTAGTACCCCGAGCAGCAACCCTGCTAATAATAGGACTCGATTTTCTCGAATACCATAAATCATTTATTGATTTTGGTAGGCGTCAATATGACTTTCAACCCGCTTCCAGCGCCCGCTCATTTACTAATAATGAGCACACCAGTAATGACTCACCGGATATAGACTCACCCGATTCAGAAACTAGTACAAACTCAACCCGCACGGTTAGAAGACTTACCTGCTTCACAACCCGCCCGTATGAAATACCTGCCAGGACCTTTGAGCCATTCGCATTAATTTCCGCGAAGATTTCGAAGAATCAGCTGTAATCTTCCCCGACGCTTCTAAAACTAGAGGACTTTCTATTGGTACTCCCATAGTAACCGTTAAGGACAAATGTGCATACTTATGTATATTTAACCCGCATAATCGTACGATGACACTTCCCCGCTTGAGGAATATAGCTTCCTATGATCCATTTGAAGGTGAAGAAATTCCTTATCCAGAACCAACCATAACAAATAATGGCTACTCGCCTTACCCTCCAGTCATCGGACAACTCAACCAAACCCCAAAACTTACCCCTTTTACTATGGAAGAGATTAATATGGGACCAAAAATGACTCCCGCCCAGAAAGATCAAATGCTCGAAAGAATTAATCATTTTAGAAACTGCTTTGCCCGCAACGAAACCGAACTCGGTAAATTAAACTACAACTATGTAGTGGTGGATACTGGTGACTCACCTCCGGTATACCGAGCTCAATACCGAGTCTCTGACTTTGAGCAAGACATAATGAAAAAGCACACAGACCAGATGCTCGAAGCAGGAATAATTTCACCATCTACCTCGCCATGGAACTCGCCGATACTTTTAATTAAAACGCCCAACGGGGACCATCGATTCTGTATCGACCTCCGCTGGATGAACAAGAAAGTAACATCTCAAAATACATGGCCCTTACCTAATATCCCGCAAGAACTAGACAGACTTCATGGAGCTCGCTGATTCATCCTGATGGATGCACTCCAAGGCTTCCTCCAGAGAGAAGTCCACCCCGATGACCGCAAGAAATTTGCTTTTACAACCCCGGATGGAAAATTCAAATTTAATCAACTCCCGTTCGGATATATGAACGCGCCTGCTGAGTTTCAAAGTATGATGGACGATATACTGGGTAATCTCAAGTATACTCTCGTTCTAGTCTACGTGGATGATGTCTTTGTATTTGCTGGTACCTTTGAGGAATTACTCACCCGCTTTGAACTAGTCCTGCTCCGATGTCAAAGTTACGGACTTCGATTTAAAATTTCTAAATGCTACTTTGGATACAACACCATTCGATATCTTGGCTGGACCATCGACGAGAATGGAGTCAGCGTACCAGAGGACAAAATTGAAGCCGTTAAGAAATTCCCAGTCCCTAGTAACATCAAAATGGTTCGCAGATTCCTTGGACTATGCGAACAATTTCGCCGTTTCATTAAAGACTATGGACACATCGTAAAACCGATCTTGGATCTACGCAAAAAGGATGCAGTCTTCAATTGGACGCCCGCTTGTGAAAATACATTCAACTCGCTAAAGTCAGCACTAATAAACGCACCCGTATTGCAGATTTACAACCCAGCTGCAGAAATACATATCCATACGGATGCTTCAGCAATTGGAATAGGCGCAATTTGCATGCAAACGATTGACGATGGCAAAAATCTCCACCCGATTGAATATGCATCCCGCTCCTTAATCCCAGAGGAACAAAAATACTCAACTCACAAGAGAGAGCTGCTCGCTATTATCTTCGCGCTCAGAAAATTTCGACCCTACAATTTTGGTAAAAGAGTATATATTAAAACAGACCACCAAGCTCTTCAATACCTTCAGTCACTAAAAGACCCGCACGGACAACTAGCTAGGTGGACTCTTGAATTTGCAGATCAAGAGATGATAATTAAGTACCAAAAAGGTGCTAAGATGGCTCATGTAGACTGCCTGTCTCGCTATCCAATCCGCTCGCTCAGGTACTCCATCTCTCGATCAACACCAGCAGACATAGGAAGTGAAGATCATTTTATTCAGCACACGGTTGGAGGTAACATTACTCTTTTTATTGAAAAACAACAACAAGACCCAAAGTTACTAAAAATAATACAGGACCTACAAATTAATGGAGACAATTCCGAACACCCGCACGTATTTAGCAAAAATTACTGTTTACTCCACGGTTTACTCTACAGGATTGACGCTAACATGAGCGCTTCCCCTTATAAATTAGTAGTTCCATTAGCACTCCGACATGACATCCTCAAGCTCATGCATGATGACCCCGCTGCAGGCCATGCAGGATTTTATAAAACCTGCTCGCTTATAAGAACTCGATATTACTGGCCTCGCATGAACCAGGATATATTTAAATATATCAAAGGTTGTGAGAAATGTCAAAAGGAAAATGCTCGCAATAAATACCCCTTGGGGCAACGTGAGACAATTCCCACTCCAACGAAAATTTTCCACACAATTGCCATGGATTACATAGGCCCGCTTCAACAAACTCATCGAGGAAATAAATATGCTCTAGTCATAGTTGATTATGCTTCCCGCTATTTATTAGTCATCCCCTGCAAAACCGCAGATTCAATTACATCCTGGAGATTACTAGAAGAACACGTTCTATATAATCATGGATGGCCTACTCGCATTATTACAGATGGAGGTACACATTTTACTGGAGCTAATTTCCGAGCTTTCCTCGCTGAACATGGAATTAGGCACACTGTAGTAATGCCACACTCACCCCAGTCAAATGGGTTAGTAGAAAGAAGTAACCGTGACATTAAAAACTATGTACGTCAATTTTTGGAACCACCCCAACGTATGTACATATGGGACTCACTTGCACACAGGGCGGCATTCTCGCATAATGTAAAGATACATGAAGCTACTCGCTATAGTCCTTATTACCTAGTACATGGAAGACAACCCATCCTGAAAGCAGACTTAGTAACACCAGTAGCCCAAAACCAAATTCCGAATACACCCGAAGATACTCAGGAAAAACTTCACGAAGCCATAAATCTCGCTGCAGAAATTTCCCGGAAGAAACAAATCCAGAGGGACGCAGTCTTCAACCAAGGTAGAGTTGGCCACTCCTACCAAATTGGGGACTGGGTCCTGGTAGACTCTCTCCAGGAAGGCCTGAATACACGAACTAAAGGACCTTACAGTGTTTCAAAAATCTTAGGCAATGCTTCGTACGAAGTCACTCCAGCACATTCAGATGATAATTTAAGAACCCGCAATGTACACCAACAATACATGCGGCCATACCATCAAATGCCCGATGGATGGAAACAAGACTATCCGCTCCTGTTCAAGGAAACAGTCCCTGCCCAGAATATAAATAGTTCAATTTTTGTTCAAACAGATGTCCCGAATTTACCTCTGCATGAAAGCCTCGCGAACTTTCGTCCAGTAGTACCTTTGGCACATACATCTACTACTCATTCATCATCAAGTACATCCAATAATATTATTACGATTGGAAATCCAGTTGGTAGTCGACAACCTCCGCAAATTCCTAATGCTTCAACAATACCACCCCTAATGTCTTTGGTCATCACACCACCAGTTTCTCGCTCACAATCACCAGATATTGAAAATTATCGTGATGCAGATTATTTCCCACCGAGAGGAACTCGCAGACAGACATTCCAATCTGGCCCTGCATATTTTACTCGATCAAGACGACCTCGTAACCAGCAACAGCCACGGTTGACGTCACCGCGCTCTGCTGTTGCGTTATCACCAACTTTTACAGTCCCAGATAATATAACTCCCCCTCGCTCTCTAGTAACATCACCCACTTATACTGAAAGTTCAACTTACTCGTACAATGATAATTTCCCAGTACTAACTCGAGAAGATTTTAACCCAGTTGAGAATTACATTGTTAGCAATTCCCAATTCACACCCAATGAAGAATACCAACACGCAAGATCACAATCGCCGTGCCAACCACCAGTACACTCCCCTCAAAATTTCCAATACTCGTCACCACCTAATGTCATATATTCGCCTGACATAGAAGTACAACAATATTTGAATAAATCGCCGTTCACTTCAACTATTTCCCCGCCAGTTGCACATAATTCCCCGCATAGGATTATAGAGCATAGTCCACACTCAACTTTAATTTCTCCGGAAATGCCTGGGAGTGTAACCCGCACTATTGTTCCATCACCTGCATTAAGTACACATTCCAGTACTGCGGATGAAATATTTGGATATATTGGCAACCGCCAATACAGTTTATCTCCACAAGGAACCTGTCAAAATGAAGAAATTTTTGAACCTCACCCGCCAACAGAAATACCCCAATTTATATCCATCCCGCCATTTGGACTTTCATCACCGAAACCCTTATTTTCTTTTTCACTGCAAGTCTCAGAAGTTCCTGCATCATGCCCTTATGCCAGTGCAGCGGAACTGGACACATTTGTAGAAAATTGTTGTGAAATGTGTACATATCCATTTGACCGTATAGAAACAGAACGATGTACTTTGGAAAACTGTACAGGTTACATGCATCCTCACTGTTTCTTATACGACCCAAAAACTGGTTACCCACGGAATATTGAAGACACTGATTTACCACCAGACGCATTTATTGCAGCAAGAATTACACGAGTGCCAGCACCAGAATGGTTTTCCTTTAGAAATTTTATTGGCGAATTACCTGGCACTTCTCAACTGAATTTTTGCAAAAGTTTAAGATGCCGATGTAAAGGGGCTATGCATCCTCTTTGCCCCCACTACAAAGACATGAACATAAATTTATGGATGGCATCTCTAGATTACAAATGTCTACAACAACTTACCCCATCAAGGGATACCTCACCACCTTCAGACAACTCGCAAGATTAAAATAATTATTTATAATTACCTGTATAAATGTACATGTCTTTACTTATATTTATAATATTTTTTTTTAACTTTATGATTAACTTAAGCCTACTATTAACTTAAAGATATTTGAAACATACCTATACTTTATTAATTCCTATTGACTAATTTTTTGTTTCGCTACATTTAATAATTTGTATATAATAATTTGTACATACCTACTTCTAACTAACTTACATTACTACCTCATAAAATAATTCTACTTACTTACAAACCTCCCTTAAGTAATCTCGCTCCAATGTCAAACCCTGTTGTTTTTAATTATATTCCTATAACTATCAAAGTATCTAGCAATACATTTGTATAATATGAGCTATCTATATATTTTTTTAACTCGCAAGTGTTACATTTCTCAAGAATATCTACACGGATTCCAGGAATGAATACACCAGTAACTTTATTACTCATCTTTAAATCTACTTCAAGCCTGCTACTTCAAGTACACAGGATTCGCTAAAATTGGATTTACCGACTTCCTACCCTAATTATTCCTTACCCCAAAACGTTATTAATTCTCGCTAAGTACCTACCTTCTAAAATTTTTCCTATCCTCACCTAAATTAATCCCTGGTTGTTCATTAGCTCTACGTAATTCTCGCGTATCTGAAATCACAATCTAACAAATCCACTGTTCTTGAAGAAATCAAATTTTTTGTTGCTACAAAACACTGCTAATGCGACCCAGCATTACTAATAACCAAAATCGCTTTAAAATCAAATCAAAATGCTGTTTCTTAATTCCTTTCTAACCTTTCCTAATACTATTTAACCCTGTCGTTTTATCCCTTGGGATTCCTAACAGACTTCCCAGTCAAATAAATATTAAGACAACAGTAATATATCAAGAACCACAGAAGATCCCCTGATGTTTCAAAAAAAAACAAATTGTCATTCTCTCGCTCGTAAATGTAATGCTCGTGTATCTCGCTATGATATATATTTTTTTATAACGTATGACCCGCTTATTTCTTGTTAATTAATCCTCTGACGTTTGACATGATTATTAAGTGTTTTTACGAAATATTATTGCATAATCTCGCTCATAATTTATATCCCTACTTTTATGTATGTATATATTTATTTTTATTTTATTTTTAATTCATCTTTTATACTTTTAAGCACTTTAAATAATTTGTATATTTTTTAATTAATTGTTATTTTATAACTCACGAGGACGTGAGTCTGGTTTGAGTAGAGGGGTGTAACACCATGGGTTAAGTCTCCCCATGATGTACACTTATTGGTGTCCAGCTATTGCTGAGGCACTTGCTACCCATTACTCCTGAACTCTCCTCGTTACTCTCCAGCTCCCGCTTCTCGTATGCCTTACATGCCATATATAAGGCCAGCTCGCTCACAGACTAGAGAGTCTGTTTCGCACCGCTCCTACTGTTAACACCACATTAACTGTGCTCCTAATAAACTATCATTACACCTTAACATACATTTACCCGCTCATATTATTTATCCGGATATCCTCTCGTAGTTATCATCTGCCTACGGCTATGTAGGAACGGCACACAGGCTCTTATTGTAGGCAAGGTTTTATCCCCCAAAGTACCATGCCACATACCTAATTAAATAGAAATAGAAAATGCAGAGCTCATAACACAAATGAATGATATTTCTGAGACTCCACTGAAACCCCAAATGGTGTATTTGTTGAATGACACAAGCAAACACAGGAAAACACGTGACAGGATTCTTTAGTAGGAAAACTAGTTTGAGGTGAGACTTTATTGTGGGACCTTGGTTGTAATTTATGTACATTGTTTTTCAGTTTTATGTAAGTATTCCTCATCCGGCCTATGTCGTAAAAATTCGTATTTGAATTGATACACACACATTCTTGGAAATATAGCGGAAGGTCTAGTTCTTGAAGCATGAGTGGTTCATATGAGTCAGCATCTACGGCCAAAGGTGAGAACAAGTGGCGTAAAATCTACATGGTTGAAGGTGTCAGCGTACTATACAGCCTAAATGTACGGTATTAGTATGCTCAACCTATTGAAACATTGGAATTTCCACGAAATAACATGTCTTACAATTAGCTTTAAAGCATGGAAGGTTGTCTTCTTATGTAATTAATGTGCATTAATTTATAACATATTGTACGCTGACGTGGAATTTCCTCCCCACTTAAACCCAGTCTGGACAGGAAAAGTAGCAGTTTACGATTTAATACAATCATTAGTGTATTAAATAGTCACTAACAATTAGCAGATAGGTGGAATAGGCATCGCGTTAAATTTTTTCTTCTAGCTGAAAATACACTTCCTTAGCCATGGAAGTTGTGTGTAGTGAAACTGAGATGAAAACAAACAAAAATATTTTCAAAAGGGATTTTGAAATATTTGATACCATTAATCCTGTAATATTTACGCTGATTACCATATCCCATCCCATTGCATTTTATCAACTGGTACTCATTTGCAAGGGGGATTTTGATTGGGGATATTTTATTTATCGTAAGGCAATAGATGAGCTCAAGTTAAGTTTATTTTTAAACAAATTTATGAGTTTACCTAATCTGATGAGGTCAACGTTTTGCTGTTCCAGAGGGTATGGTGACTATTGCAATTGGTCTTTCGATTACCGCAGGCGCCCATCGACTCTGGTCACATAGATCCTATAAAGCGAATCTTCCCCTACGAATAATCTTGATGACGCTCAATACGCTGACCTTTCAAGTAATTTTGTGTACTGTAGTATTATATGTTGAGTAACATTCTTTTAAAGTAGTGGCGAACGGAAAGTACGTAGTATGGGTTTCAGGTAATCTATATATGTACATGATGAATGAAGGTGATGATTGTGTTGTCCGTCTAATTCTAGACAGGTCGCAGATATTTAAACATAATTATGCAAAATCTGTTGTCAGGATATAGGAACGACGTATTTATTTTTTAAAGAAATTTTGTTATGGGTAGTTATCATAAAACGCTAGATGTAGCAGGACATTCTATCTACAGAGTTTAAACGTATATTCAATTTCGTGCAATTCTTGGAGATACTCTTTAATTTTTACTGTAACTATACGATTCAGAATTTTATTCAGAAATATTTCTGATTTTACAGGAAGGCCAATACAGTTTTCATCATTTGATATTGAACTACAGTAGGTCGCTTCGTCCTAATGAACTAGCACATTTGCAGAGGTGTGGAATATTTTGAAATATTGTATTTGAAATAGCATTTGAAATACATTTAGTATTTCGTATTTTGTATTTTTCGTAAATTGTTTACAGTATTTGGTATTTCGTATTTTGTCAGCACTAACATGTCTACGGTATTTTATATTTCGTATTTTGAAGATTAAGAACTTGATAGTATTTTGTATTTATTTATCTTCTAAAATTTACCTAGTCAGTACTTCAAATACAAAATATAGTTTTGAAATATATGACTCTGGCAATTGGTAAGGTCGTCTCTAAAACATGCTCAAATAAATATTTTAAATGTAAAAGCACTAATTTAAAACATTTTTAAGCGATTTTTTAAAACCTGTTGGACGGTTTTGAAGAAATTACTGTATAAATACATAAAATTCAATGTATCTGAGAACTATGAAGCTAGCTAAATTAGTGGCGCGAATATAAATACATTACCCAGGTGTTATAAGATTATTTGTTTAAACGAAAAATATTCTGTACCTACGGCCATGGTAATTTACTTTGATACACACAAATGCACAATTCTAAAGTTTAATAGCATGCAGTTACCTTTATTAAGTAGATTTATTTTTAAATATCGTATTATTTGGCCGAATTATAGAAACTTTAGATACATCTCAGATATGTACTTTGAGGTAAATATGAGAGTATTTTCAATATGTATTTCGTATTTCAAATACGGTTTTTTTATTTCAAATTTTCTCTTTTTGTTTGAATGAAAGTATTTTATTTTGTATCTTGCCCAAACGACTCTGGATATTTGTATTTTATATTGTATCTTGCCCAAATGACTCTGGATATTTGTATTTTATATTGTACCTTGCCCAAATGACTCTGTAAATTTGTATTTTATATTGTATCTTGCCCAAATGACTCTGGATATTTGTATTTTATATTGTATCTTGCCCAAATGACTCTGGATATTTGTATTTTATATTGTATCTTGCCCAAATGACTCTGTAAATTTGTATTTTATATTGTATCTTGCCCAAATGACTCTGGATATTTGTATTTTATATTGTATCTTAACTAAGTTACACGTGATATTTGTAGTTTATATTTGTATTTTAACTGTTCTGAAAATGTATTTGTATTTTGTATTTCAATAATAAATTTCATGTATTTTCCACACCTCTACACAGTTGTATCAACTATAACTTTTCAATGTCATCTATTTTATAAAATTATATTTATAAAAACAGGGTCCGTTGTACACCTGGGCCCGTTGGCACCGTCAACACCACAAATTCTCTGACACGGATGGAGACCCCCATAACGCCAGGAGAGGATTTTTTTATTCACAAATTGGGTGGCTCATGGTGTATGACCATCAAAAGTTCCTGAGAAATTCGGCTGGCCAGATTGAATCCGCAGACTTGGAAGCTGATGGAGTCGTAATGTGGCAAAATAGGTGAATGTTGTTTCTTTTTTTCAAATATTACTATTGATTTATTTCTTATTGATCCGAAGTCAATAGTACATCAATTGTGTAGGAATTACTTCTGGTGGGGTGGATTTTTGTTATTAATACAAATCATGTTGCCGTTGCTCCTGGGTTTGGAAACTTGTGTCTTCCGAGTGATTACCGCAATTTGTTTTGGAACTTGTCTAAATCTTTTTGCAGCAGGTTCCGTTAATAGCTTCGCCCACATGTGGGGAACTCGACCTTATGACAAGTAAAACCAATTTTTAGATCATTTATATTGAGCACAAATATTTTACAATAACCCGCAAAGGGTCTGCTGTTCTTAGGTCCATCCGTCCAAGACAGAATGCTTGGGTCTCATTATTGGCCCTGGGTGAGGGATGGCACAATTATCATCATGCTTTTCCTTGGGACTACAAAACTTCCGAGTTTGGGGTAAAGTTCAACTTGACGAAAACGTTTATAGATTTTTTCCATTATATTGGATGGGCATCTGACCTCAAAACTGCGTCGGGTCATCTGGTAGCGGCACGAGTTAAACGAACTGGTGATGACTTATATGCGCATAATGAGACATGATAACACAATTCGAGCAACATTTTGTTAACACAATTATTATTAGAAATATTTTAGGATTGTATTATGTTGTGAATATATAATCAAATGTTTTATTATTGTAATTTTAAGAAATGTTTGTTGT
The DNA here is from genome assembly GCA_947179485.1 of Allacma fusca. Taxonomy (NCBI): domain Eukaryota; kingdom Metazoa; phylum Arthropoda; class Collembola; order Symphypleona; family Sminthuridae; genus Allacma; species Allacma fusca. Next base: position 67,118,212 of record OX359245.1, read on the forward strand.
CGGAGTAACTCCGAGATCATTTCATTATCTGCATTCTACATACATACATATTTATATCTAAGTACAGATATATATTCCATACCTGTGAATTTACCATATACCTATTATATTTCTTTGTTCCATATAGTTAGCATCATTGGGTTTTCCACTTGTTGGTTCTAACATTATTCTGATAGTTATTGCTAGTAATTCGTCGATAATCCATCCGACAAAATTTACCCATGAAATAATTTCAGACTATTTAAACGCGCTGATTTTCTAAATGTTGAGAATTAACGGCTAACATATTTAAAGTTCCGAAAATTATTCGTTCCAAATAATTAGGTTTCCTGGATGGACTGATGAAGTATAAAAATCATGAAAAGTTTTTTCGGTTTAGAGCTGGTTTGCCCTACAAATAAGTTTAAAAAGTATAAAATTCCAATTCATTGGTAAAAAGTGTCTATCTTCCTTATATTTTGATTTTTGGCGAAATGGAAAAAATTCAGTAGTTAGACTACAAGATACTATTACGTGATAAAAACAATTCTACCTATCTATGCAATGGTTTAGAAAATGACTATTATTATGAAGTTTCTGGTAAGATAAGGTCATGAGGGCTTATATGTGTCCTCTGCCTCCCCCTCTGTGGTTTCCATCCTCTCGGTAGGTCCTCTCTGTCATGTTCATGAGGGCTCCAGAATTCACCACCTCCCTCTCTATTTGTGAGGACGAGGGCGATGGCGAGGCATCCCTCATTCCCTCGTGAGGGTGCCCATGTATGTATTTGGTTATCGATCCTTTCGGGGATACCAGAATTTGACCCAGCGAGGTTTTTGAGCATTGAAATGTAAACTCTTCAGTGGGTAGAGATTAGGAAAAGGTGTGTTTGACTTTTATTGTCGGACACCGACGTTGGACTCAACGTAACGTTTTATTATTATTACTCTTGCACATACAAATAGTTATCTTTAACGTACATATGTACAATTATATTGTTGATACGTATATTATAATAATTATTAGTGTAATTATAATTTATAATGTTTGATAAATTGTGTCCTCACATATGACCGATGAATGAAAGTTGCAAATATGCAACAATAATAATTCAATTATAATAAATCAAAAAACTACTTCGAATATGTATTTACTTCCCTTAGAATATTTGTTAACTTTCATGCAGTGTTCTCTCAAAAAATGGGAAAACCTTTCTCTGGAATGCGAACATGGTGGCAATACACAAATGAACATACATTTAATAGCACAACTAAACCTTGACCCCAAAAATAGAATTGCTGGCGTATTTTGCAATTTGTTTTAACGCTGTGATTAGTGGTCGGATCGATTCAATTTGATTCGAATTTTTCAATTTGATTCAATTTGAAGCTTGAATTGAATCGAAAAACCGATTTTCGATTCAATTTGCCCCTAAGCAATTCAATTCAATTCAATTCACTCAGTGAATCGAATTGAATTGTAATTCGAACGATTCAAGTGGGAAAATACAAAATTTTACTTATGTTACTGGAGTGTCGTATACATATTGTAAAGGGTATAGTAAAAGCTACGCTAAAATAACAAACGTTGTGGTATACGTAGTATTTGGACTTTCAATATGCGGGAAAAAAGTACCCGTGCGCAGCCGTAGCGGTTTTGATGAATTGTTTGAATTGCAATTCACATGATATGATTCGATTCAGTTCAATACCCTCTGAATTGAATTGGTCCGACCACTAGCTGTGATTGTATAACCTCTCTTAAATCTTGCAGTCTTTGGAGTACGTTTACGAATTTCGCAGAAATATTGTTGAAAAAAAGACTTTTGCTCGTACGACCAGTTCTAATAGCTTGGATTCTGCCGAAGTTGCTTGGACTGCAACGTTTCTGCCAAAGACTATGCAAGGAGATTCCGAGAGAATGGTAATTCAAAGGCTGACTGATGATCAAGATTGAGCAACCGACTACTAAATGACTGATTAGCCGACCGAGTATCTGATTGAGTAACGACTGAGCAACCGACTGAGCAACGGGCTGAGTAACCGACATTCTTCGTAAATTCAACTTGTCAAGATCCAATTTTGTGTTAGTACCGTTGAATATTGGCATTGGGTTGATTATAATTGTTTTATCATGCCGCCAAAGAGTGATCCCAGGGAAAAAATATGTCTCAAGAAAAATATCAATGGCGACTGTGTTTTGCGAACAGGGATTTTTAAATTCGTTGACCTTATTTGGCAGGGATTCTCAAATTTATTGGCTTGTTACAGAGACTGTTACGCAAACAAGGGTTTTTAGATTGGTTGACCTTATTTGGCCAGGGTTTGACGTCTTGTAGGGAAATTAATTTTGCTAACACGGATTTTGAAAATCGACCACCTTTTTTCAGCAGGGATTCTTGAAATCGTTGAGGACCTCCCTACAGGGACATAAACCTCACCAGTGACATTCAAAAATGATCTATCAATGAGATTAACAAAAATCCGACCCCTGATTTACAGAGGCTTTTTGCGATAAAGAATGTGCTGATTTTTTGTACGTTTTAACCATAAATGTTTGATAACATGCGTGGTTCATATCAGTGAATGGTGAGAGTGACGTCATTATGAGGGTGGGTCCATCACTAACGCCTAAAATGACGGTTGAATGACACTAGTATCAGTGGGTGGGATTTTTATGATTTTTGGCATGGCATCATTTATGCACGCTCCCTTACAAATAGATGCTTAATATTTTTGCATTTTCATCTTGTTAGGTTTCCTCTTGTCATAATAGCGTAGGTTTTCCCAAAAGAGTAAATTACTGCGAATGCTTAGTTTTTTGTATCAAAGCTTAAATTCGTCAACCGTTAGAGCAACCTGTTTTAGTATTTGGATACCAAAACTCCTCGGTGGGCCAGGTGTATCCTGCAACAACTATGTGTGTGGTAATGTGTCTTGAACCTTGACAATTCGTAATATTTCGTCAGAAACCGACTAAGAGTAGCCTAAAAACTAAGGTTTAATTACTACCGAAATTGCTGCAATAAAACGTATTTAAAACAACACTTTGGAGGTTTTTGATTACGATTATTCATTTCCTTCCAGCTTTTGCTGTAAGTATGTGTGTGTATTTTTAATTCGGATTATTTATTTCAGCTATTGAGTAAGTTGAGAGTACTGATAATGAGCTCAAAAGCTCAGTAACTGTGACTAAAAAATGGTTTCGTGGAGCTTATGTTTTCTCATCCTTGTGTCTAGAAATGCTCCATATTGTCGTAAATCGTAAGGAAAAGAACGTACTGATGTCAGCATTCTTTCCTTCCTTTCATGATCTCAAATCTTCCTTATACAGCATTAGTCAAACCTCTGTAGGAAGGGGTGTCTATAGACACTTATAATAATTATACATAACGAATATTACACATATGACATATAACGTTCATTTTGGGATGACCCAGGTTACGTATAAATATAAGGCTTAAGGTGTACGCACATACGGGAATAATTTTTTGTAGCGTATAAACACAGTCAGGGCAGTCCCCTGTGCAGATACTATTTCGAGTTTTACTTCTGTCAGCTTGATCCTAGCTTCATACATTATTGAGGAACGACAGTACGGTGTGTTTCATAACATTGTTTTGACAGAAACATGTATAAGAGACGTAGACGCAAAATAAGTGAGTACACCATTTAAAATCAAAACTTTTGTCCAGACTTTGCACAATGGATTAATTCATTCACACACATCAGCAACGTGATGCAGAGACAATTTGTTTTGTTCCCAGTCAAAATGTTCCTGAAGTATATTTTAAACTGAACTTGTAGAATCATTCATTGAGTTTTCAGTGGAGCTATTCTAAAGGTCTTTATGTTGCGAATTGTGGTCATGACCGGTAAGAACAGATGACCAGTTTGAGGAAATTCATCTTCTGGGGCATAACTTAAATCCGGTTTTCACCGGAAACTAGGGCGTGATGGCCCAAAGAATAGTGTGGTTTAAAACATTGCACAACATATCTAAGCTCACACCCAATTTCAGTTGGATGACTAGGGTTACTTGTGAGATGAGATAAACAATTTGATAACAATTTCAACATGGGCAGTGCTACCATAACTACGCCAATAATTTCTCTCTTGTTAAGGTGCAACGAGCTGTATGTAGTCACATTCTCATGTGAAGGAAGGATTCTCCAGAATATTTATTTCCCATGCTAAACTCCAACTTTTACAAATTGGTTGGAAATTATTACCAAATATTTTTTAATGTGAAGAAACATTTAGCCGAATACACATGTTAGATACTAATTGTAAGTTAGGGTACGAGAAATAATAACTCTACTGAAACCCCATATGGTGTTTTTCGTCAAGAACGGTACAAAAAACTGGAAACCCCATAATATCATGTTGTATTCGGGAAACTAGCTTGAGCTGTATATTGTATGTATTATAATTTTTAAAATTTCAACATCCAATCTCTTTTGTAAACATTTGTATTTTACTTGCTACACATTGTTGAAAGTGCAGTAATAATTTATCTGAATGGTTCTTATCATATCGCATCAATATCCAAAAAAAGGGCACACGTACGTCAAATCCTAATCTAAAAATTAGAATTGGTTATTCCATCTGTTTTCGTAATAATTTTATATTGCTCAATCAATGGAGGAAATCTTAAGAGCATGGAAATTGGTCTCCATTTATAATAAATAAAAATTACAGTCACTCCAAATTTCCTCCCTACTTAAGCTTTGACTCGCCAGGAAAAGCAGCAGTTTACGATTTCATAAACACTTGGGTGTAATAAATAGTTTATTATAATTAGTAGATACGTATAAGTGCAGCAGACTACAGTGTAAAATATTTTTCCGCTCAGTGCACAGATCCTCGACAATGGAAGCTCTGACAAGTGACTCGTAGGTGTGGTACTAGTGGTAGTATTAAATAGTCTATTTTTCTATTATAATTAGCAGATACGTATACGTGCAGTAGATATCGTGCAAAATATTTTTCTGCTCATTGTCAGTGCACACATCCTTGACAATGGAAGTTCTGAGGAGTGAAACTGAAATAAAAACTAATAAAAATATTTTCAAAAGGGATTTTGAAATATTTGACACTATTAATCCTGGAATGGTATTTGTGGTTGCTATATTCCATGTTTTGGCATTTTATCAACTGGTACTCATGTACAACGGGGATTTTGCTTGGAGATTTTTTATTTATCGTAAGACAATCAATGAGCTCAATTGTCATTAATTTTTAAGCAACTTTATGGCCTTATCTACTACGATGATGTAATTTTGCTGTTCCAGAGGTCGTGGTGTCTATTGCAATTGGTCTTTCGATTACCGCAGGCGCCCACAGACTCTGGTCACATAGATCCTACAAAGCGAATCTGCCCCTACGAATACTGTTGATGACGCTCAATACGATGACCTTTCAAGTAATCTTGTGTAGGATTATATGTTGAGTAAAATTCTTTTAAGGTCATGGTGAAGCGTAAGCACGTGGTATGGATGTCGGGTTGTCTGTAAACATATCTGCTGAACCATTGACACTAGGAAGTTTAGATATTTCAATAAAATCGTAAATTGCAATCGGTTGACCGATAGCTCAATGAGCGAAGCGATAGGCGTCGTACGCGTTTCACTTGAGTATAAATTACAATTAATTTCGTAGCTTGTGGTGTTAGCGCAATTTGTTTTTTATGAGCAAAATTTTACCGAAGTTCTCAGAAACTGAAATATTTGAACTGGTTTGCAGTATCCACAAGGTCAGAACCGAGATCAATCCATTATATCGCTTCGCTCATAAAAATACAATTACTAATCTTACAATTAGGTGATTGTGTAAAATCATCGTATTTTAGACAGGTCGTAGATTTGACCTATCCAAACGCGCGAAAATCGTATCACAATGTTTTTCCATTGCGATAGCCATGATTTCCATTTCTAGATCAACAGATTTTTGACGGGAGGACCCGTGGGTAAGCATAAGATCGGTTCGGTTTAACGCGGTTATCCGACCATCGGTTAACCGAAACCGACGGCTCGGTTAGAAAAGTCGTAACCGAATTGAAATAACCGGACGGTTCGGATACGTCAATGCCTAACCGGATATCGGTTTCGGATCGGTTCGGTTTTAAATACGAGTTTATCCGATCGGTTTGGATTAAGTAAATGCAACCGCTCGGTTAAACCGACGGATAACAGATTTAGAATTTCGCTCCCAAAATTTTTAGGAAATCGTAATCGAGAACGGCTGTAGCATGAATTTCTCGAGACACACGATTGTTTCATTATGTATTTGCAATATATTTAGAAAGTACAACGCATGGACCACCAGCAGGCATACATTTGCTCACCACATCGCAATTATTTCAAACAGCATGATTTAATTTCTAGCTTACATTAAATAAGTGATTAATACTACAACTAATATGCCATCAGTGGAAACCTCCGACTCCGTAATAAGGGCAGAAACTACCGGGAGCAATGAGCAAAAGATGAAAAGTGAGGTTTGGGACCATTTGGTCTTACTGGAGATTTGGTCCTTAGGTTTTTAGTTGTCATTTAAAGTAAAATAACAGGTCGAATTTGATAAAAATTAGTGTAATAATTGTTTTAAGTTTGAACGACATTTTTTTTAAACAATGATTTTCAGAAAAGGTTTTAATAAATATTTATCTATTTTGAATGAAGTTTTTGGTGGTAAAATGTGCAATATTGTTTCGGTTATTCGGATAACCGGCAAACGGTCCGGTTATAAAAATCATCCAAACCGATGTATGGCGGTTCGGTTCCGGATAGGAGAATTATTTTATCCGAACAAAACGGTTCGGTTCGGATTTTGACAAAAATTAACCAAAAACTTCGGTTTAGTTCGGTTACGGTTCGGATTTGTGTTTTATCCGAACCGATCTCATGCTTACCCGTGGGTAATACATCGTTCACTACTGACAATGAGACATGCAAACTTGCTGGGCCATTCTACAGTTAACTATTGTTCAGAAATTGGAACGCTTAGCATGCGCCATCAAACTACTGATATGCTTTTTCAATGAAATTGTCCTATTGTTAGTCATGGTTACGAAACATCAAACACTAGATGTTCAAGGATCTTCTATGCGCGGGATTGAAATAATTGACAATTATTCTAGTCTTACTGTCAATACGTTTACTGCTACTGTGCGCTTGACAACTTTAATTAGAAGTCTCTAGAAATCCTAATTTCATAGCAGCTCATTACAGTTTTACATCATTTGCTATTGCACAACAGTGGGTCGCTTCGCTCTTAATGAATTAGAACACATTAAACTAGCGATATGCTTACCCAAACCATGTATATTTACTCAAATTAAATTCATAAATACAGGGTCCGTTGTACACCTGGGCCCGTTGGCACCGTCAACACCACAAATTCTCTGACACGGATGGGGACCCCCATAACGCCAGTAGAGGATTCTTTTATTCACATATTGGGTGGGTCATACTTTATGACCATCAAAAGTTCCTGAGAAATTCGGCTGGTCAGATTAAAACGACAGACTTGGAAGCTGATGGGGTTGTTATGTGGCAAGATAGGTAAACGTTTTTTCCTTACTGCAAATATTCCTGTTGCTTTATTTCGTATTGAAACGTTAATATTGGTACTTTAATTGTTCAGGAATTACGTCTGGTGGACTGGATTTTTGCTAATAGTACAAATCATGCTACCATTAATCTTGGGCTTGGAAACTTCTGTCGTTCGAGTAATTTCAGCAATAAGTTTTGGAGTTTGTGTAAACTTTTTTGCAGCAGGGTCGGTTAATAGCTTCGCCCACATTTGGGGACATCGACCTTATGACAGGTATGAAATGTTTTGATGGCTTTCTATGCGCGACCGTATTTTTTAAAAAGCGTCAAGCGGTCTGCTGTTTCTAGCTCCATCCGTCCATCGCAGAATGCTTGGGTCTCATTATTGGCCTTGGGTGAGGGATGGCACAATTACCATCATGCTTTTCCTTGGGACTACAAAACTTCCGAGTATGGAGTAAAGTTGAACTTGACGAAAACTTTCATAGAATTTTTCTATTTTATTGGATGGGCATCTGATCTCAAAACTGCAACGGGTGAGCTGGTAGCAAAAAGAGCTGAAAGGACTGGTGATGGCTCGTATGATGCGCATAATGTGAAATGATAACAAAATTCCAGTAACAATTTCGAACAAAATTATTATTAGCAATATTTTAGATTTATGTTTTATTGTGTCATTGCACAATAAAACGTTTCATTATTGTCCTCTTGACGCATTAAGGATCGGCGTTGTATAGTGGGCATCAGTGCTCGGACTGGGTACGGGTAATACTCGGGTAAATGGGTACGGGTACAGGTATGGGTACTACCCGGGTACAGAAGTTGCGTACTCGCAAGTACGCGGGTACTACCCAGGTACTCTTGATTTTAGGCAATAAAGTGGGTACAGGTACGGGTACGGGTATGGGTACTCACTCAGTGGCAATCGGGTAGTACCCAATGGGTACGGGTATCACTATGTAAAATGCCTGTACCCGTGGGTGCTGTACCCGAGTATTTTTGGGTACTTCAAGGGTTCCTGATGGGATTGATTACTAGAGCTAACAATAAGACCTACCAACCGTGGAGTTGCTTATTTCGTAGTATACAGATACTTGCGTTAGTGACAGAGCCAAGTGGCTTCGTCTCATTTATGATTACGTGGTAGTTGCAATCTAACGCTTCTAATAATTCATCCAAGGAATCTAATAAAGAAATAGAGCGTAGAGTCAGTGAAATCATCTGTTTATCGACTTAACCCTCTCTATCCGAAACAATGTCAGCATTGCACTCCCAAGTGTGATGCGAAGGCACCACACCATTCATTACATTACGTAACATAATGCAACATTGCGCAACGCCCATGAGTTTCGTCTGACCTAAAACAATGCTCGGCATCCGATGTTTCCTACCCCATTTCATCGGCAGAAAAATAGTTCTACAATACAAAATGTATTTCAATGACAGGAAAAATAACTCAACTACATTAAAAATGCATTAGCGACGAAAAGCATACTCTAAAATGTAATACACCCAAAAATGAATATGTCGACCGGAAATATTTTACAAAAAATAAGATTTTACTGTTATTTACTTCAAATTTAAGACTTTCAAGCATGCACGGCATAAAATCCATAAATTGAATATTTTCACCAAAGCTGGCAAAAACGTGAGGCAAGACTTAGCCACAAATCGTAATTTAGCTTAATAAATTCAGACACCAAAATTTAAATAAATAAACTTGAATCGTGCGTATTCTTTAATGTTTGCCTTGATTTAAGATATATAGATATAAGTTCGTGGCTTATCCTGGTCAAAAATTGGGGGTTGGGGGTAATGCAATTTGTCAATTTTTCGTCCAGATTCAACATTTTATTTAACCAACAAGGAATCATCTGAGACATGCTCCCCGCTCAAGATAAATTGTCCTTCAATGACATTGTTGAATAAATTAAGTATCGAACTCATACTCACCAGTGTCGAATATTTCGAAAAAACACAATATAAGGACCATTGTAGTATTGTGAGGCTATAGCTCTGGCAAAATGGCGAACGATTTGCTCCTTATCATCTAAATACTACTATTTGACCGTGCCATTATTGTTTTTTAAATCTTGACTCTCTCTCCTAAATGCTCTTTATAGGTTCGCGAGTACTAATTACTATAAACGCTAAATGGCTATATGCGGTATTCTCACATGGTCAACTGTATGTTACATTTTCGAAAGATAAGTTAAATTAAAATTATTGTAAATGACGTTGCAGAACAAGGTGAAACAATTAGCAACGATTAGCGAACCTGCACAAGTAATTATGTATTTAAAGAAGTTCTATGATTTTTAATTATAATTATGCGGTTTATTTATTATAAAAATTATTTAAAAAATATTCAATTTAAAAAAGCTAATTCAGCGTCATAAAATTTGGCATTTGAGGGAATATCATCACGTTTCTTGTTGTTAAGTCGCAAAAACTTAAAAATCCCTTTGACTTGAGACTGACTTTGACTTGAAACTGACTTTGACTTGAAACTGACTTTGACTTGAAACTGACTTTGACTTGAAACTGACTTTGACTTCAAACTGACTTTGACTTGAAACTGACTTTGACTTGAAACTGACTTTGACTTGAAACTGACTTTGACTTGAAACTGACTTTGACTTGAAACTGACTTTGACTTGAAACTGACTTTGACTTGAAACTGACTTTGACTTGAAACTGACTTTGACTTGAAACTGACTTTGACTTGAAACTGACTTTGACTTGAAACTGACTTTGACTTGAAACTGACTTTGACTTGAAACTGACTTTGACTTGAAACTGACTTTGACTTGAAACTGACTTTGACTTGAAACTGACTTTGACTTGAAACTGACTTTGACTTGAAACTGACTTTGACTTGAAACTGGCTTTGACTTGAAACTGACTTTGACTTGAAACTGACTTTGACTTGAAACTGACTTTGACTTGAAACTGACTTTGACTTGAAACTGACTTTGACTTGAAACTGACTTTGACTTGAAACTGACTTTGACTTGAAACTGACTTTGACTTGAAACTGACTTTGACTTGAAACTGACTTTGACTTGAAACTGACTTTGACTTGAAAATGACTTTGAATTAAAAATGACTGACTTGAAAATGACTTTGACTTGAAAATGACTTTGACTTGAAACTGACCCGCTTGAAAATAACTTTGACTTGAAAATGACTTTAACTTGGAAATGACTGACTTGAAACTGACTTTGACTTGAAAATAACTGACCTGGAAATAACTGACTTGAAACTGACTTTGACTTGAAAATAACTGACCTGGAAATAACTGACTTGAAACTGACTTTGACTTGAAACTGACTTTGACTTGAAACTGACTTTGACTTGAAACTGACTTTGACTTGAAACTGACTTTGACTTGAAACTGACTTTGACTTGAAACTGACTTTGACTTGAAACTGACTTTGACTTGAAACTGACCCGCTTGAAAATAACTTTGACTTGAAAATGACTTTAACTTGGAAATGACTGACTTGAAACTGACTTTGACTTGAAAATAACTGACCTGGAAATAACTGACTTGAAACTGACTTTGACTTGAAAATAACTGACCTGGAAATAACTGACTTGAAACTGACTTTGACTTGAAACTGACTTTGACTTGAAACTGACTTTGACTTGAAACTGACTTTGACTTGAAACTGACTTTGACTTGAAACTGACTTTGACTTGAAACTGACTTTGACTTGAAACTGACTTTGACTTGAAACTGACTTTGACTTGAAACTGACTTTGACTTGAAACTGACTTTGACTTGAAACTGACTTTGACTTGAAACTGACTTTGACTTGAAACTGACTTTGACTTGAAACTGACTTTGACTTGAAACTGACTTTGACTTGAAACTGACTTTGACTTGAAACTGACTTTGACTTGAAACTGACTTTGACTTGAAACTGACTTTGACTTGAAACTGACTTTGACTTGAAACTGACTTTGACTTGAAACTGACTTTGACTTGAAACTGACTTTGACTTGAAACTGACTTTGACTTGAAACTGACTTTGACTTGAAACTGACTTTGACTTGAAACTGACTTTGACTTGAAAATGACTTTGAATTAAAAATGGCTTTGAATTGAAAATGACTGACTTGAAAATGACTTTGACTTGAAAATGACTTTGACTTGAAACTGACCCGCTTGAAAATAACTTTGACTTGAAAATGACTTTAACTTGGAAATGACTGACTTGAAACTGACTTTGACTTGAAAATAACTGACCTGGAAATAACTGACTTGAAACTGACTTTGACTTGAAAATAACTGACCTGGAAATAACTGACTTGAAACTGACTTTGACTTGAAACTGACTTTGACTTGAAACTGACTTTGACTTGAAACTGACTTTGACTTGAAACTGACTTTGACTTGAAACTGACTTTGACTTGAAACTGACTTTGACGTGAAACTGACTTTGACTTGAAACTGACTTTGACTTGAAACTGATTTTGACTTGAAAATGACTTTGAATTAAAAATGGCTTTGAATTGAAAATGACTGACTTGAAAATGACTTTGACTTGAAAATGACTTTGACTTGAAACTGACCCGCTTGAAAATAACTTTGACTTGAAAATGACTTTAACTTGGAAATGACTGACTTGAAACTGACTTTGACGTGAAAATAACTGACCTGGAAATAACTGACTTGAAACTGACTTTGACTTGAAAATAACTGACCTGGAAATAACTGACTTGAAACTGACTTTGACTTGAAAATAACTGACCTGGAAATAACTGACTTGAAACTGACTTTGACTTGAAAATAACTTTGACTTGGAAATGACTTTGACTTGAAAATGACTTAAAAATGACTTGAAAATTGACTTGAAAATGGTTTGATAATGTTACTTTAAAAAGGACAATAAATGACGCACAAAGACTATTACTTGAAACATTTCGAACAAATTGAACGTTTTAATTCATTAAAATTCATTGTCAAGAAAAGGTTTTGACTACTGCACCCCTACTCATCAGATGCTGCACTGGTATTCGGAGACACGTTGGAAATAAGCTGATTTGCACTGTACAGCTGAAATGGATCCACAAAAATTAATTTGCAATAATGCGTTAAAGTTTGAGAAATATTTAAAAAATGTTAAATAAATTACTTCAAAGCATGTCGGACAAAGCAGTCTCCAGTGTTCTTCACAAATCCAAGCCTCGCATTTCTTACACTTCCTTCGGCTGACTTTCTTTTGTCTGACTGGTCCGGGATCAAAGGAACACCTGCCTTGAAGACGTTGACCAGGATCATCTCCGGATTGCTGCTGGATTTGACGAATATCTATAGCAGGAAAAGTTTAAAGTTTAAATCATAATATATACAATCAACACTTAAGTAAAGTAGTCTCACTAGTTTGTGTGTCAATGCCCATTATTTTCATTGCACTCCGAGTGTGGCCTGGAAGATTGGCAACAGTAGCAGCTCGGTTTTGAATCTGGGGAGTAATTAGCTCATTGGCTAGTTCCCTAATAAATTTTCGTCTAGACGATTTGTGTGCATTATTCCATAATGGGGAATTTCTGGTCCAAATAATGCACGCGTTAAGTGCCACACAATCCAATAGGTGAACTAGCAACTGAAAGTTTAAGAACATTTTAAAGTTTTTATTAATTAACAATGTAATAAATAAATAAATGTTAGACAAATTTGTACCTTCATAGGCCAGCGTTTCGATGGATACTGACCGCTGTAGTTGCCTATCATTTGATCTGCCGTATCCACACCAAATTTATTACTGTTGTAATAATCTATTATTATTGGTAGATCAAATTGTCCTTTTTTGTATGGAACAGATAGCGTATCATTGTCGAAATGCGCTGATGACAGCAGTAGTACAAAATTATTTTTCTGAGAATTGTGTCGCACAAGGGTAACCATATGATCCTCATTGAATAAAAACGTGCTAGACTTTTCTATTTTTGGTAGTGTCCGAATGTAATTCGGAACTTCTAATTTGTTTTTACGCAATGTTCCACAGTATGTAAGCTTCAAAGCCACCAATTCCGTCACCAATGCCATTGAAGTGAAAAAATTATCAGCGATAATTCCCCTGCACGTTCCTTCATACTGCTTTACAAGTTTTAATACTACATTCTTGCCTAGACCAATCTGTAATTTACATAAATTAAACTGTACACGCATTTAAGAAGAACGTAGTAGTGTTAAAGCCAGTATATTTTGCAAGTTAATGTAGTATGTTATTATTATGTAACTTAACACCTCAAGAAATAACTAGAGTTGAAACATGATATGTAAGCTAAACCATCATGTCAATTAAAAATTGAAATCTTACCTCTCGTTGATTTCCTTCTTTCCCTGTGTAGACAATAAGCTTGAGGATATAACCAGAGGTATTATCTACAAGTGCCCAAATCTTAATTCCATACTTGCCTGGTTTTGATGGAAGGTAGACTCTGAACGGGCATTTTCCCCGAAATCTAACAAGCTGCTCATCTATACAAAGCTTGGCAGCAGGAGTGTACAGTTCCGCAAATATAGATGTTATGGCCTCAAACACTTTCCTTATTGGGGCCAGTTTGTCATTGTCTTCAATGCTATTGGATGATCTCGGAAGATTTGATAATCTATGTCTTTCAATTGCGTCATCAAATCTAATGACACTCATCAAACTAAAAAATCGATCTCTGGACATAGTAGCCACAAAAGCGGGATTTCTGTACTGCAAAAAAAGAATTAAGTCGACATGTGTGAAATGTTTGTAATAATGTAAACTTATCATGTGGCCCAATTTAGTACTTACACACACTATACACACTAACTTTAACTAGACATAATAAAAGCAAGTTTAGGTTTTTTATTTTATGAAGTTCATTATTGTAACTCCATGCTTTACAAATGAATTTTGCAACAAATCTGTCTATAAAGATGTATTGTGTTAAAATACTATTCAGTAGTTCATGCAATGACCGATAAACAGGTTTAAAATTAGTTTTGTATATGATTAACCGGTTTGCTATGATTCAGAATGATGTAAAATGAACTGCCAAATCCACTCCTATTTTAATTATAATTATCGTATGAACACATGTGCTTATTTAGTGCTCATATATTAGTGCTTATTTATGTGGTTACATTGGGAGAAATACAAACGCAACTCTTAGTCACAAATTTGAAAGCGATTGATATTCACTACATATTATCATTTATTACCGAAATGGGGAAAATAAAAGGTTTTTACTAGTTTTATGAGTTTGCATCAATTAATTACATGAATACCTTGTCAATTTATGTGTACATTTTCTGTATCCGTTGTCAATAATAGTAGTTTGTTAGCCTATCAGAAGAATTATATTTACATAATAGTTTCGTTTGAGCTGTTTATACAATTCATTTTTATACTCCTAAACCTCATATTTATAATATTACGGATTGTTTATTATGATGCTACTTACTTTTTCATTTTTGGTCCACATTTCAGTCCAGGGTTTCTTTTTGGCTTTTTCAACGCCACCCAGTAGAATCAGACCAAAAAATCCTAAAATCTCCGTCACAGTTACATCACGCCAAAGTCTTGGCTTCCCAGTTGGATGATTCTTATTCCAATTTATGACACAAAAATGAGCCCATTTGTTCGTCCAATTGCAAATACTTTTTGTAGTATCTTGGCTGATCATTAATTTGAAGAAGTCCAATTTCGTTCGATTTTTGTTTTCAGGGACATTGGCTTCATTTTTCGGCCCGTCTTGAAAGTCTTGCAAACTAAATCTCCAAGCATCTAAAGGTGCTCTGGGCACTCTTGTGGTCCATTGAGTTCCATCACGTCCAGCAAAAACATTTCCTGTTTCTTCAAGGTCTGGATCCTCGTCCTGTTAAACATAATTTTATAAGCACATACCGATAGTCCGGGTAAATATTCTAATAGTAGAATTCTTCCAGTTATTTAATTTTACACATTTTCTACTACCTACCTCACTTGAAGATAAAATGGCGTCTTCAACTTGAGCTTCTTCGGTAAATACACCCTCACTTTCGTGATCCTCATCATCAGTTGAATCACTCAATGTTCCACTTTGGTTTAGACAGGTGTAATTAACTGCCTTTCGGGGTCTTAAACGACGTCCTGCCATTGCAACAATATCTTTGACTCTGCCCTTTATTTTTATTTTGAGTACAGCAAAACCAAGTGCAATGCTTAGAATGGTTACTGTAAGCCAAACGTTGTGATACGTATTAATTTGGAGCACGCTTTTATTACGAGTATTTAAATAATTTGTACTTCAAAAAGGACATTTGCATATATTATTGCAGTATTACAGGTGAACAGTAATGTCGTACTGGTTTTGCATTCATAAATGATTTCACATTCTTTGCAGCTGATATACATACATTTTTACTGCTAGTTTCATTACTGGTTCGGTTACTACACAATTAGTGTGAAATAGTGTCCAGAAGTCATATACAGGATAAACTCGATATAACGGGTGGCTCTACAACGGAAATTTAGTTACACCGGAC
This sequence comes from Allacma fusca, assembly GCA_947179485.1. Classification (NCBI taxonomy): domain Eukaryota; kingdom Metazoa; phylum Arthropoda; class Collembola; order Symphypleona; family Sminthuridae; genus Allacma; species Allacma fusca. The sequence goes on from OX359245.1 coordinate 67,134,261, forward strand.
AGATTTAGTTGTCCCAGCAATGCTCCTATATAACAAATGCTAAAAATATTGCATATACCGGACATTTGTATACCGGAAAATTAGTTATAACGGACACACTTTGAAGCCCTTTGGAAACATTTTTCATGCATATAACGGATTTTAGGCGGAAATTTATTACAAAATAGTCTATAAATCGTTGCACATACATTTTGGTTGAATGAATTGAAGAATTCTTGAAAACTTGCATGTTTCATCTATTTAGTTTGGATGTCTTGCAATTTGTTTAGTGTTAAAATGTCCGAAAAATCAAACCGAGTTTAAATTTTGGAGAAAAAGCAAGTATAATATTTGAAATTCAAAGTGGGAACTCTCAAACTCAAGTATGAAAAAATCGTGCTCTATCAACCAGAGAGAATGATATTTGAAAGAAATTTTTTAAGTGTTCACGTAAAAATAGACCGAAATGATAAAATCCCAACAACCAATAACTAAGTTTTTGCGTGTAGATCAGGCCTGGCATTCAAGTTCAAATAAAACTTGACAAGTTCGGGTTACAAGTTAATTTGAACTTGACACTGAAATCTCAAGTTCGGGTCAACATGAAATTTGAACTTGATTTTAAGGCTCGAATCAAGTTCATGGTCAGGTCTTCATTATATACTTGACATCAATATCATGATCAAGTTCGGATCACATAACCCCAAAACCATGAACATGAACTTGACTTTTCATGGTCAAGTTCTTATATTCATATAAAACGCTATAGATAATCGTTCTTATGCAGCTGTCCTTGCTGAAGCTGTAAACTAAACGCTAATTTAAATCACAGCGTTTTCGCGTGCAAATGCTAGACCGGTATTTCTGTGTTTTCAACGAGGAACGTGCTCCCCGCTCAAATATTACAAGCTAAATCCTGTTGTATTTTCTTCTACACAACATCTTGTCAATTTTAACTTGATTTAAATTTTTGAATAATCATATTATTATAAAAACAACTGGAAAATGAGCACATCTGAAAAGTCTCAACAGTGCGAAGAAGATGCTGATCCTGGAAGTCTAACTGCATCAAGTAGCCGGAAAAAATTACCTAAGGTCCACAAGCATTTCACATTTTGCGATTCTACAAAAACCATTCAGCTGCAAACACTGCTCGTAAGTGTATTCAAATATATATATATATACCTGTTTCAGTTGTCCTGGCACAGACCTACTAACTCCTAAAAGAATGTTAGAAGACAGCATTTGTGTTTGTCTGTGCTTGAAGGGATGGTTGAAATTCAAATCTCAAACCAATTTTGATGAAATCCATGCATCATTCAAAACATTCTACGGGAAATCTAGTTATTTTTATATTCTCTTATTATAAGTTTTATCAATCATTACTTCTAAATTTTGATATTCAATTTTAAAAAATAAAAGGAAATTAGATCTCAGGTAATTTGTTAGCCTTTCTAATTATAAGTATACATACAACACTATAACTAGAAATTCAAGTCCATGGTCAAGTTCATGGTCAAGTTCATGGTCAAGTTCGTGGTCAAGTTCATGGTCAAGTTCATGGTCAAGTTCCATTCATGGTCAAGTTCGCCGAAATTAACTTGATTATGTGAACTTGATTACTCCGGTTCGTACCTACTTTTAAAAAATTAAGTTCAAGTTCGGATCTTAATTATGGTGATATAATCAAGTTGGGGTCAAGTTCAAGTGCGAATCATGAGTTGAACCGAACTTGAGGCCAGGCCTGGTGTAGATGAATATTAAATTATTATACTTCTATATTCAATCAATTCAATGTCTCTACAGTTGAATAATTATTATATTATTAGTCTGGTGTTTCCATGTCGTATTTCGATGAATTTAACTCAATATTCCTAATAAGACTTATTTGTCATTTCGGAAATTATATAACGGATAAAATCCGTTATGTGCATACAACGGAAATTTTGTATAGCGGACAAATTTTACCGGTCCCCTGGGAATCCGTTATATCGAGTTTTTCCTGTACAAGAATTAAATCCTAAGGGCTATTGAAGTTCAAGTATAACTTAAACAGTTCACGTGCGTATCAAGTTCAAGTCACGTCAATTGAAGGAAATTTTATAAATGGAAGCTTGAACACCATGCTCAAGTGAAATTACAATGTGAATTTTGAAGTTCAAGTTCCATTAAGTTCAAGTTAGTAATTTATTTCTTGATGGCAAATTCAAGTCAAATTCAAGTACATTGAATATAAATACTTGAATAAAGTTTGAATATAACTTGAATATAAAAATAAAATAAATAAATGAAAACCGATGTAAGCATTGTGCAATCAGTGGCAACATTGCATCCCGGCAAAAATAGTATTCGGAGTGAATCAATATTATTGATAACTTGTTGTTGTTTTGATTGTATCGGCATTAAATTCGCATTTTGGATATCTAGTGGTCGAGAATAGTTCCTGTACTGTTTTCGTGCTTTGAACAGTAATTATTCAATCTTTATTTATTAAAGGTTCCGACTTATTGTTTTATAAATGTGTTCTTGATACTCGAGGCTCTCGTTCCATTAAAAAACGAGCAGAAGCGATTGTTTTCTTCACCTGTTCTGAAGATAGCAAGAAGTTTAAACGCAACTTATTATTCCCTGCAAGGATAATTTTTACTGATAATAAACATGATGCCATAGATGAACTACGAGCAGTCTTACGAATTATTATTGTTTAAGAAAAAATTAACGGCGACAAATAGTCATGAATATAACTGATGGTTACATAACAGATGAGTGCAACACTAACGTGCATAGGCCAATTATATTACTGTTAACCTCTTAATTATGTAAATTAGTAAATTAGACTCCAGTGTTTACTTTCAATTATCATTGATTACTATTCAGGAGCCGACATTTAAAACAATGGCTTTCTTGGGTACTTCATAATTTTCTCAGAAATGTGTGCAAGAAAAGCACTTGCACTCGTATTATTGTCCTACACATGTTAGTAAGTAGGATGTATGTTGCACTCCTAGGGTAGTGCTGAGAAAATCTGGAATAAAATTTAGTAGATTCAATGTTTTAGTCCTTCATCAAGTCCAATGCCCCTGCATTTTATCCTGCCGACATCCCACAATCACATAGATGCCGCAAGATTTTCTCTTATCGCACCTCCACGATTACATTGGTACCGTCTTATCAATTACTTGAAAGCGGGTCCAAAACGTTTTAGTAATTTTATAAGTTATGATCAAGTTCAAGTTCTATAAAATGAACTCCGTGCTCCATTCAAAATACAATCTAATATCTTCGACCAAATTTTTACTTTCATGCACTAATTGCAACATTAAGTGGGATTTTAAACTGATGCACCAAATATTATAATAGTAGAGGAAATGGAGCCGTAGGAAGATAGTAACGCCCATGACTGCTAAAAGCTGACGTCATACCATTGACACAACGTCATTTGGGGATGACTCATAATGTAATCTCTTCGGATGAGGCCCGATCAGTGGATTTTTCTATATTTGTACTATATTAGCTCATTTATGGGGGGGTTTTCATGCAAATTTAATAGTATTACTCTACTTCATTACATTTTTATTTGAAATCCCAAAGCAATTGTTCATAGGGCTTACTAATTAATTATTTAAAAAGTGTGATGCCATGGCACCACACTTCGGGCGGTAAGGGTTAAATAGTGAAGCTCATCAACGAAGAATTTCAAGAGGGAAGTTCTTGGGATTCAATTTAATTATTTTCATTGGGAGCGTAACATTACAATTATTTGAAGACGTATTACGAGATAAGATCGGAATAAATTTACATTTATTAGCAGATCCATTTCTTAACGCTACAAGTACCCAGGGTTGTTCATTTAAAAACGCCAAGGCATTTTATGCAGGCATTTTCAATTCTGGGTATTTATGACACTTTGAGTATTTATTGAGGTGAATATTTATAACATTTTAGAATGAAAAATATCATTCCTTGCACGCAATATTTATATTTCAATCCCTTTGATTAATCTTGATAATTTTGATGTTAAAAGAACTTGACAGACATCTGAACTTGGCGTTCAAAACTTCCATGGGGTTGCATTTTAGTCCTATTTTGCCTGCATTTTTCGAAAATCTGCGTCTGGGGCTTCATAAATGTGAGAGACAGTTTACGAATGTTTGTTTTATAAAGCTGTAATATAAAGTAAATATTCAATATTGCCTCCCACATTTATTTCCTGAAACCGCAATATTTGACTTGGAAAAATTATGATCAACTCAATTTTTCCGTATAACATTTTCTATACACAGAGTTCGATTAGCCGGGAAAAAAATTGTTTCTTGTTCTCCAAGTTGAAAAGCAAGTTATGGAGAGTTTAGTATTAAAGAATCCGTCCCAATTCCAATAAGCGAGAACACATTTCATTTCATTCAGCAAGTTATTATTTTGGGGTAGTAGGATTTGAATTTCGCCAGTGTTTATTAAAAAAATCCCAAAATGCCTTAAATAATTTTTTCAAAAAATTCAAATAGGATGTCTTTAACGCCTAGGGAAAATTCCCAAAATCCCGGACACTTTTAATGGAGGTCAAAAAATTGACAACTTAAAATTTTTCAGCTGGGCAGGCTAATGTCGTCGGGGATTTTAAATCGGCCAAACTTCCAGTACCCGAGTAACACCCGGGTACACACAATAGATACTCGGGTACGGGTACAGGTTTTGGGTACATTACGGGTACGGGTAAATTGTGGGTACAGGTACTACATTGTATTTTCAGGTACGGATACGGGTACTGAAATAATTTACCCGGGTACTCGGGTATGGGTACGGGTATAGGTACAGCATTTTGTAGTACCCGATATTCGGGTACGGGTATGGGTACGGGTACACGGTTTCTGTACCCAGTCCGAGCACTGGTGGGCATGGCTATGATATGTTGTTTCATGTAGAATAGAGGACGCTGTAAGGTCTAAGGCCAAATCGACTTAATAAATCATTATTATATTATGTAGAATAAACTTATGTTGTAGTTACCTACCTATGAAGTTCACGTATTAACGTTTATTCAACTTGATTGCTTCTTTGTTCAAGGAAATGTTACTGCAGTTATATTAGTAATTCAAATCGGGTTTCAAATAATGTCGGACCGTTTAAACATGCTGTTATCCTACATGTGGAGGAGTGACGTATAATATATTTAAGGTATTAAAGAAAAATAATTTAAGCACCCCGATTTTTTAGTAAAAAACATACACTTCTTTATTGTCTCCGCGGATGAGCTGCTACAAAATTAAATAACTGGAAGTGTGTATGACAGTTAGGAATAATTTGAATTGTACACTCCATGCATGCCACAATTCATGCAATTAAGTAGTTCGTTAATTGAACGTTTCTGATATATTTCCAGATTTGACTGAGTGAACTCAAAACTTATCAATTTATGTAACCAATGCAAAGGTGTCCAAATGACTCAGCCTATCCTGTATCCTTCCTGTTCATAAAATTTTAACAGAGCCTACATATAATTATGCCTACATTTTAACCGCCGAATAGATCAGCCTGTCCTACATCCTTCCTATATGGGGACCTCCACCTACATATTAGCCTACATTTCACTGACAAATTAGCTCAACGAATTCTACTCCTTTCTTCAAGTGAATGTTCTTTTCGTAACTGACAGACTATTTAATAGCATTCTACTGTAATAAATTAAAAGTCCTGTCTCAAGTAAATGGGGTTGAAATAAAATAGTTTAAGTTTAGTCAACTTGGCCAAACCCTAAGAGCAAAATAGTACGGATCTTGATTTGGTTTACGCCGAAAATAGTGTCAAAATTTTATAAGATTGTTCAAAAAGGGATGTCGCACTTAAGATTTCCTTCAGTTACCACTTAACCGAATATTTACAAGTTTTAATTTCGGTGAGGTTTCAGCGCATATCAAGGGCTATTTTGCCTACAAGCCTCTGTAATAAAATTCTCGCATCCTATAAATAGCTTACAAATAAGCCTATATGTAGGATAGGCGTACACCTTTGAACCAATTAGTTTGAATTGTACTGTTTGACAAATGCAATTAACGTGAATGAACGTGAATGTCTAGCAATGATTAAGAGGTCTGAATTGAGCTGAATGTGCGAATAAGTATTACGGAACTCTGATTTAGCGTAGTGTTCCTTATGCTTAAACTGCAAAGAACTAAATATTTTCGACAGATATCCCTGAAATACTTATCAAGAAACTTTTAACTCAAGCTAGCATTTAAAAACAAAATGGGTATTTTAAATTGTATATTCATGCTTGAACTGAATGAATTGACGAGACGAATAATCTGAACGTGAATTTAACTTTTTCTTTTAACGCTCAAATTGAGTGAACGTGACTGGACGCAAGAATACCTACGTAAGAATTGAACTAAGTGTGAATGGTATAACCAATAACAACGAACTGACAATGAGTATGAGTGAACGCTGCGCAGAAGAAAATAAAATTAACTGAACGTGAATTGAACTTTCCCCAAAGCTGCACGCATGGTACAATCTTCGTTCTGAGACTATCCTTAACCAAAAATCCCCCTACGCGTTGAAAACCGCCACAGGGAAGCCTAAAACAAAAACAGTTTGTTAACGTGACTTTAAAGACAACTAGGTATATACATAGTATATTTTTTTGTCATAAACCTATGTGAACGATTTTTGCATACAGAATAATGCATTCAATGTATAAAAAATTAAAGCAAAGATTGAGATAGATTTTGTTTTTCATATTTTCGGATGGGTGGGTTACATGACAATAGTTGAGTTAACTTAAAATCTAAAGTTTCTTCCTCTGTAACAATATATATTGGGAAAGGTTTTGGAAAATGTGTAAAACCTACTTTCACACGTCAGTCCCGCTAAGGGGAAACAGTAAAAGTTATGCAATTTCCTCAGTTTTTACCACATTGTTTCCAGTTGTTAAAAAATGTGTTCCATTTTTGTAGCTTAAAAGGTTCGGAGTCAGCGTTCAAGTAAGTAAAGTACCGTATGATTTTTAGGAAAATGTATACCTTGGGATGTTTAAAAATTTTCTATTTTTTACAAATATTTGTTGGCACTTGGTGGTTGGAACTCTTATTGTCTTTCCAGGGAGCTTTATCACAGGTACTTATCTACGTTGAGATCTGCGAGCATGGCCCCTGCAGACATTTGGAACGGTTGTGGGGTTTCATCTTTACTATCAGATATATGCAAAAATGTAGTTGTAGCTGTTCATGTTGCCATTTTTCACAAACATATTTCGGGCATTGTGACAAATTTTAAGGGAATTTATTTCAGTTCAATTTCTTCTTTCAGTTATAATTTGCTCCCATGCGATTTAGAATTATAAAGCTAAGTTTATATAAATTGTTTTAAAATATTTTAAACTATTTTAGCTTCTTTTTTTTATTTTTTCAATACGTTTTGAATCTAAAACTTTAATTAAGAATCCACTAAAAATTCTGAAGAAATTTCGTACAAACTAGGGCCATCAAATTATTTTTACCGTTGCCTTTGACATCTGCTAATGGAGAAGACGATGGGGTACCCTGCTTATTGGATAAATCAATAATGTTAATTATCTAGCACTTTTCGGTGTAATGCTTTGATTCGCCTGTCATTTTATGGACTTGTCAGAAAGCCTGGTAATTTCTTTACGGTATAGATACAATTTTGTATTTTGAAAGTTTGGAAGGCATGACAGCTAATTTTTGCTGGAATATAGGAATATTAAATATTTTTAATTCGGATTTTATATTTTAGCTATGGAAGTTGAGAGTACTGATAAATGAGCTCAAAACCTCAGTGACTGTGACTAAAAAATCGTTTCGTGGACCTCGTGTTTACTCTTTAATGTACCTACAAATGTTCTATATTCTCGTAAGGCAAAGGTGTCCGCCTATCCTACATATATGCCTATTTGTAGGCTGTTCCTAGGGTGCAAGGATTTTACTGAAGAGGAGGCAAAATATGTTGCAAGAGTATGCACTTTACCCCAAGCCCACAAAATAGGTAGGCTCAACCGTCATAGAATTACAGGCAAGTGTATGTAGACTACTGAAGCATGTAATTTTCATTTAATGGCATATGGATTGGGTAACATGAAAATTAAAAAAAAATCTGCACCTGATTTTTGTAGATTGTATGTTTTATGGTGCGTATTAAGAGTTAAAAGTTGGTGCCTCTTGAATTTGATTTGGTTGAAATCTCACAGAAATTTAAAGTTCTAAATATTCCGTAAAGTGAAAAGTCTATATTGACCTTTTGAGTGAATATTTGCGTTCGAACACAATTCAATTTTTACAGAGGATTCACTACGATAAATATTTCAGTGATTGGAATAAAACTTTTTTATTCCAATCACATTGAATTAAGACAGGGTTTTTAAATACAGAACCATCGAATGTCTACATTTAATTATGCCTGTACGTAGGGTTATATGTAGGCTTGGTGTTCCCCATATAGGAAGGGTGTAGGATAGACTGACTTACAATTCTGATTAAATGTAAGCATATATGCAGACTCGGTCCAAATTTTAAAAATAGGAAGGATGTAGGGTAGGCGGAGTCGTTTGGACACCTTTGTCGTAAGGAAAAGAACATCCTGATTCAGCATTCGTTCCTTCCTTCCACTCATAATCTCAAATCTTTCTCACACTACGATAACCAAACTCTATAGAGTGGTCATACGGGTGCACATAACGGCATAGCGTGTTTTTTAAAGCGTATTAACATTAACACCAGTAGTTCCCTGAGCAGATGTTTTTTCGAGTATGACTTCAGTCTCAGTCCACTTGACTCTTCATACATCATTGAGGAAAATATCCCTCTTCACAACATGGGTAAATGAATTGAAAATACTGCAGCTACAGTTAACTAGCCTACAGCCTACATTCACCTTTCAGATTTTTTATCCTACAACATTGCCTAGAAGTACGTATTAATTAAACATTTTCCTCTTTGCCTGCTTCCAAAATAATGTCATCAACCTTCCTATGCACTCTAGCCTATTTGTAGGGTCTATGCTTGCAGACCAATTAGTACTGTGAGTGGAAAGATTTAATTACAATTTTAACATTGTCCGTTCAACCACACCTACGCGAATAATTTCCCTCTGGTCAGGGTGCAATGAGCTGTATTTAGTCACATTCCCATGGGAAGGATTCTCCAGAATATTTATTTCCTTTACTAAATTCCAATTTTTGCAAGTAGTCTAGAAATTATTGCTGAATATTCTTTTAATGTGACGAACAATTTTACTGATTTCACATGTTAGATACTAATTGTAAGTAACGGTACGAGAAATAATAATTGCACTGAAACCCCATATGATGTCTTTCTTCAAGACTGACATAATAAAAGCAGGAAAGCCCGTGATATCATGTTGTTATTGGGAAACTAGTTTGAGCTGCATATTATACGTTATTACATCATATTCTTTCGTGAACATTCATATTTTCCTTCACGCACATTTTTAAACGTACAGCAATAATAAATTGATCTGAACGGTTCTTATCATTTTAGCAACCATGGCCAAAAGTAGGCACAAGTATCTTAAACACTACATCATTTGAAGGTTAGTGTAATATAGCACCTGAATCTAGAATGTTAATACGCTCAATCTATTGAAACACTGCAAATGACTACAAAGTTTTAATCATCCATCAGAAATCTAATATTATATTTGGTAATTCCATCTGTTTCCGTAAAACTTTATATTGCATAATCAATGGAGGAAATCGAATGAGCATGGAAAAATGCATCTATTTATAGTTAATAAAAATTGCACTCACAAGAAATTTCTTCCCTACTTAAGCTCAGACTCACAAGGAAAAGTAGCAGTTCACAATTTGATAAAAACTTGGTAGTATTAAATAGTCTATTTTTCTATTATAATTAGCAGATACGTATACGTGCAGTAGATATCGTGAAAAATATTTTTCTGCTCATTGTCAGTGCACACATCCTTGACAATGGAAGTTCTGAGAAGTGAAACTGAAATAAAAACTAATAAAAATATTTTCAAAAGGGATTTTGAAATATTTGACACTATTAATCCTGGAATGGTATTTGTGGTTGCTATATTCCATGTTTTGGCATTTTATCAACTGGTACTCGTGTACAACGGGGATTTTGCTTGGAGATTTTTTATTTATCGTAAGACAATCAATGAGCTCAATTGTCATTAATTTTTAAGCAACTTTATGGCCTTATCTACTACGATGATATAATTTTGCTGTTCCAGAGGTCGTGGTGTCTATTGCAATTGGTCTTTCGATTACCGCAGGCGCCCACAGACTCTGGTCACATAGATCCTACAAAGCGAATCTGCCCCTACGAATACTGTTGATGACGCTCAATACCATGAATTTTCAAGTAATTTTGTGCAGGATTCTGTGTTGAGTTATTTTTTTAAGGTCGTGTTCAAAGCACGTAGCATGGATGTCGGGTTGCCTGTAAACATATCTGCTGAATCACTGACACTGGGAAGTTTAGATGTGTGTCCATCTCAGCAGGGTTGGAAAAACACGGATTTTATGAATAAAGGCCAAGCCAGTGGCAAGAAATGGTAACAACCGGTTTTTATTGGACAGTGGATTTATTTCTGTAGCATTAATAATGACCATTTTATACCAACCTGTACAACAGGTTTAGGCCCGTTAGAATAAGTTTTTAGCCAATAAAGACCAGGCCATTTCTTGCCACTTGGCAGCCCTGTGTTCATGCATGCGTAATATTAACCATGCCGGTGGTACGTTTTCGTTAAAACCAGTTTTTATTGGACAATGGATTTATTTCGACAATATTAATTATGGCCATTTTAAACCAACCTATACAGCAGGTCGAAGTCGGTTAGAACCGAATTTTAACCAATAATAACCAGGCCATTTCTTTCCAATTGCCAACCTTGTCCATCTGTTTTAGACCGGTCGTAGAAATATACAGATACGCAAATGTGTACTATTGTACGGGAATAGGAACGCACAGCAGGTGCCATCTAACGATTTATTTTCTGTTCCAATGAAATTTTTTATTGTTAAAAGGGCCTACGAATCATCAGGCGCTAGGTGTCAAAAGATCTTCTATGTACAGGATTCAAAAAATTTACAACCGTTCTGGAGTTGCGATGTGTAAGTATAGGTATTTGATAAAGTTTTTATAAATACAGGGCCCGTTGTACACCTGGACCCGTTGGCACCGTCAACACCACAAATTCTCTGACACGGATGGAGACCCCCATAACGCCAGGAGAGGATTCTTTTATTCACATATTGGATGGGTCATACTTTATGACCATCAAAAGTTCCTGAGAAATTCGGCTGGTCAGATTAAAACGGCAGACTTGGAAGCTGATGGGGTTGTAATGTGGCAAAATAGGTAAACGTTGTTTCCTTATTGTAAATATTACCGTTTCTTTATTTCCTATTGAAACGTTAATATTGGTGCTTTAATTGTGCAGGAATTATGTCTGGTGGACTGGATTTTTGCTAATAGCACAAATCGTGCTGCCATTGATCTTGGGCTTGGAAACTTCTGTCGTTCGAATAATTTCTGCAATAAGTTTTGGAGTTTGTGTAAACGTTTTTGCAGCAGGGTCGGTTAATAGCTTCGCCCACATTTGGGGACATCGACCTTATGACAGGTATGAAATGTTTTGATGGCTTTCTATGCGCGACCGTATTTGCAAGAAAGCGTCAAACGGTCTACTGTTTTTAGGTCCATCCTTCCATCGCAGAATGCTTGGGTATCATTATTGGCCCTGGGTGAGGGATGGCACAATTACCATCATGCTTTTCCATGGGACTACAAAACTTCCGAGTATGGAGTGAAGTTGAACTTGACGAAAACGTTCATAGAATTTTTCTATTTTATTGGATGGGCATCTGATCTCAAAACTGCGTCGGGTGAGCTGGTAGCAAAAAGAGCAGAAAGGACTGGTGATGGCTCGTATGATGCGCATAATGTGAAATGATAACAAAATTCAAGAAACAATTCCGAACAAAATTATTATTAGCAATATTTTATATTTATGTTAATGTGTCATTGCATAATAAAACGTTTTAATATTGTCATCTTGACGCATTACGAATTGACTTTGTATTCAACCTTGATTGCTTCTTTGTTCAAGCAAATTTTACTGCAATTATATTTGAAACTTAAGTCGTATTTCAAATAATGTCAGACCATTTAAACAAACTGTTTTCCTAAATATTGATCAGTGACTCGTAATATATTTAAGGTACAGCAAAATAATTTAAACACTCAATTTTTTTAGTAACATTAAATTGACTATAAAAATACAAATACAATTTTCTTCTGATATCTTTTGTATAGCTGTGAAGTTCCCTACTAAATTAATGCAGTCAGGTTGACAATACGGGAGATCTGGTTTTCTGTGACATTGCCCGAATAAGATCGCAAACTACCATTTTCGGACCGTTGTCGTATCCCGGGTACTTCAGGCTTAATCCTGAATTGCGAGCCGCTTGAATTTTCATTAGCAGGAACTGCAGGAGGTGGCACACCCAAAAGTTCCTGGACTCCCATCAAAATGCCACTAAAACGACCAAGGTTGATTCCACTGTCAGCAATGTAATTGACGATGGGTCGGGCTAGCGCAAATATAAAATCAAAGTTAACATTTGCAGCCGCCAAACCATCCAAGAGAGGCTGGACAACTTGCAAAAGTGAGAATAGATCGATGTTTGAACTCCCGCCAGCGCCAGAACTTCCACCACCAGTCAGACCTGACAACAGACCCGAAATCCCTCCACCTGCACCCTGCGTACCATCCAGAAGTCCCCCAAGTAATCCTCCATTCTCACCCCCAAATAGCGCACTCAATGTGGTAGGTATTAACTTCAAGAGGGGCTCGATTTCTATAGTAGCTAAAATGCTGAACAATGGCTTAATCAAGTTGTAAGTCATGGCCAAATCCAACCCTGGCGGGAAGAAGGAACGGAGGACATTATGTACTGTTGGGAATAATTTAATAAACCGGAAGGAATCATTGGGTTCAATTGGGACAAATGTATCGGATGGGGTCGCCCAAGTCTCCTTAATTAAATCTGCCGCCTTTTCCCCAATCATGAGGCACGCTGCCTGGGTTCCGGCAACGGGAATCACTGGCATCACCGATGCATCGACGACGCGCAGATTTCGAACGCCTATTACTCGAAGCTCGGGATCGACTACAGCGTGACGGTTATCGGATTTCCCCATTGCGGCTGTGCCAACAAAGTGATGCTGGGAGATTGACATGTGACGAATGTAACACTCCCAGTACTCATCACTTCGAAACAGACGATTCTCACAGCCTGGAAAAGCAGCAGAGGCAAGCTGAGCACCAACGCTTCGAAATGCTTCAGTTTCTTCTACAAGCCTTAAATTCATGTTGATAGCTGCGGATTCATATTAATAAAATACACTGATATTGAGCATTTGTGAGACAGGATTGAGTTACAGGAAAAATTTAGTCTTTGAAGGTCTTCTTGGGATCACATATTTTGCTTACCTTCAATTGTCCGATTAATGTCCGCATAATCTTGGTAATACTGCGGGTCGATCCAACTTTTGTCCAAGGGTTTTGTTGACTTCAAACCAATCCAGCCTTTGGATTTAGGTCTTCCAACACTCACTACCACATGGAAGGCATCTTGTCCCCGATGGGCTCCCCAGTATTTCCAGCTCACCTCGGTGTTTATATTCGTGTAATGAGCGACATGGGCGGGGAACCATTTGTGTATGCCAAACGTTGTGAGCGCAGAGACTAAATCCGGCCAGTCACCCTCCCCATTCTCCTTCGCATGCTCAGAGGAGGTTATTCCAATAGCTTGATGTCCAGTTGTAGTCAAAGGACCTTGCTTGTCCAGAAGGTAACGCAAAAATGCCCTCGGGGTCAGATCTCGATCAACAAGGATGCTCTTCGGCTCAGTCATTAAAAATGGTCCTAGCAGAACTGAAACGTGGTCCTGCAGGTTATGACCCACACCCGGCCTATCAGTTTTAACTTTAACCTGATTCAAAACACAAAAACGGGCAAAAATAATAATAAATCAACTGAGATTGCCAAGATTTTTCAGCAATACAAAAATATTTAAAGTTAATAGCAAATGCCAGAAACATACTCCCATATTCCAAAGCTTCTCTCCAGGTCCGATACCCGACAGCAAAAGGATCTTCGGTGTCTGGAGCGCACCTGCAGAAAGGATAACCTCTTTGGTTGCAAAAGCGCTGTGTCGCTCGTTGAAACGGTCGTACTCGACTCCATACACTTCATGATCGTCTCCACGAATGAGCAGCTATATAAAATTAGCATTTTACATTTTTTAAAGATTGAGTACCTGGAAGTGTGTATGACAGTTGGGAATAATCTGAATTGTGCATCTTCATTCTGAGGCAATCCTTAACCCAGATATTTTTAAAACTTCCAAAAACTGCTTAAACTACCGACATTGCATGTACTCCAGAGTTATAAATTATTGTTTTATTCCAACCTTTTTACCTTATTAACATGAGCATACTTGTAAATCACCAGGTTGCGCCGCTTCCTCGAAGATTCAATATAGGATTCAAATACTGCATCCCGCTTCCCCTTTCGTGTTGCCAAATGCCCCACATCGAAGCCTGCAAAACAGTTTTTGAAAGTTACTGCCAATACAGCAGGAAATATAGACACGTTTTGTTTGGGGAAAATTCACCTTGGGTGTAATATCCGTTAATGTCCGCGTTCTGGTAGCCAAGTTCGTTGGCCCCCTTTAAATAATTATCCACCAGGGGTCTGTACTGAGCGGGTTCAACGTGAACTGGTCCTCCGACCCCGTGCATGTCGCCTATTACCACAAGTATATACACCACTGTTAGGAAATCTTATGTGGATATATTATCTGGAATTATTATTATTCTGATCCGAGAATTATTAATAACCAAGAGTAAAATGTCACTACAGGGAAAAGTTGCAACATTACTCTACAATTCATGCAAAATAAGCAATCAGACCCCCCGACGCCGACATCACATGATCACATAATTCACAATAGACGCTTCCAGCTTAGCTTTTAGATACCCTTGGCAATAAAAATGCTTCATTGGATTTATCAAAAAAAAGGGCGTTACAAACCTTCTTGCCACTCCCCTTCATAATCCTCACTCCTAATGAAATACTTCAAAACGTTTGCATAGCTCCAGGAGGGATCGCCAGTTATATTGGCCCAGTTGTCAAAGTCCAGGGAGTTCCCTCGAGTGTGAAGCATGTAGTTAATGTTCGAGGACCCACCCAAAGATTTCCCTTGTGAAAGCAAGGCCGTCTTTTGATCAACATGAGATATTCAAATTCGTATTTTAAAATTCAGAAATCCCTTTAAATACTGAGCCCAAGTATGTGGAAACAAGAGGAAGCATAGGAAATCTGAGTGCAATTTTACAAATCGACCAAGAGCTTCACCTGTTTGTCCATGGCCAAGCACGCCCCAATTTGAGGGACGGAGTGGTGTTGCCAATCAATTTCCTTATAGTTAACGATAACTGGAGCAGTAGCGGGAATGCCTTGCATAGGATGAGGCTCACCACCTGCCTCCAGGAGCAGCACTTTCCAGTTGGGGTTTTCGGACAGTCGACTAGCTACCACAGCGCCAGACGAGCCCGAACCAACTAATCATATAAGCAATAATTGTGTGTATTATTGCCTTATAGCGACCCCTGGTTTTAGTGGTACCCAAAGATCCGCCCGGGTCTTTACATGCTAATTTATACCCCTAAGACGACGCAATATTATAAAGTCAGCATATTATTGAAGCAATATTTCTCAAGCAACGTCAAGTATTTGGGAAATATTCTTTTTAAGGTTTTTATTTTTATTTTTACTTTATTAATAAAAATGGAAATGTTCTACGTGATGTTGTTAAAATCAAAGTTTTTATAGTTTGTATACATTTTGTAACACATTGTGACGGGGTCTGGTTCAAACCGATTATACCCAGTCTGGTCCAAAATTGGACCCCTATAACTGACCCGGGTCAGACCGATGATATTCCTAACCATGAACACGTTTTCTACAGAGACCTTCCACTTTTTAGCGCAGTGTTAATTTTTGGAGCACTGTACACGTAACAAATTTTGATCTTCTCTAGCCCACTCTTATTAATTACAGAAACTTTTCTATCTATTTGAAACTGATGTCGGATATGTGAGCCATTTATTGTTCAAAAATCTTACCCACAATGAAATCAAATGTATCGGAACTCTTGTCAAATCTGACTTGCATACGTGCAGCAAAACGGTCTCCATAATCCCACGTGCTCAATAGCATCCCCATTTGAAACAAAAATCCATACACGATACTGGCAAAAGCAACGTTTGAGAACATTCCGTTGGCTGAAGTCTTCAACGGTCGTAAAATAGGCTTTATTTGTTGACTTATTTTTCGAAGGTTACCAAAAGTCTCTAAAATATTCGCCGCCATGGTGAGACTTGCAGTTCTACACTGTCAATGAATCTTCAACTGTTACACACTGTTCCGGGATTTTTGCAAAAAAAAAAAACAGAACAAAAAATCCAAATCCCACGAAGAAAATCAAAGATGTAGCTCTGTCATGTCAGCTTCGGAGAGCAGCACGTTCAATTGCTTCTTTTGACGACTGATGAAGGCATACTAATTAAATGAGCAACACATTTTTAAAGGTCCACAGGCACTCATTGCTGGTATCATGCAAGACATTTTGGACAGCCGGCCAAATCCAATCCTTTGAGTACTAATGTATAGTGTAGTAACAGAAGCTACATATGTACACACAGGTACTAATTGGTACTTGGCCACACAGTCATTAATTAAGGTTTGTTCAACTCCAACATTTTTGGGGACCAGAGGCTGAGGTTATATTTTTAACCTGAATCCCATATGGGCTATAATCTATAATAATTCTGACCAAAATGATAAAAAAAAACAATAGCCAAGATCTGCAAATATATCAGTTAAAAGAAACACTTGAACTTGTTAAATTCTTGCGAAAGACGGAGTGAGCATTTGTTAAAATTAAGGAGCAAAACTATAGTCATAAAGAATTACATTTCCTCCAATCCCGTAATTATTATTATTATTTTTACTATACGGATAGTCACTCTTGCTTTTAGTCGCTCTGGCACGTGTAAATGCTCCTCAGCACTTGATAAGTATAGCTGTAATGAAAGACTTGGATAAACCCAAACATTTTTCATTAGAGGAGGTAATGAGACCGTACCTGAAGTACCTATCGTCCCAATTCAAGCATGAAGATACGAATTATATGTTCAGTGCCATATGGCTAATAATATTCTACAAAGCATGAGCTTATTTACCTTGAAATTTATATAGTGTCAGTGCCAATAATAATAATGGTTAAATAGGTTCATAGCTAATTTACACCTACATAAAATTACTTTATAGCCCTGTCTTCCAATTATGTTCATCACTCAAGAGGGAAATCTCACCCTGAGACTTTGCAAGCACCTAAGTTTTAAAGCACTGTTGATTTATTGTTTTATAATCGGATGAAGATATACATGAATTTACTTCGTCAATAAATAATTACATTTAAATAATGCAGACTGGAAAGATTTCTCACCGCATGAATAATCCTGTGAGCGGCAGGTCTGACCAGAAAAAAACTTTTAATTGTGACCCACAAAAAAAGGCTTTCCTGAACAATTTTACTGTTGCGAGATGAAATGAAATTGAAAATGTTGGAGAATGAATGACATTTTTGATGAAATATTTCCAATAAAAATAAATTATGATCATAAATAAAATATGAGTTTTATCCCATCAAGTTATGCTTGTAAGCAATGAGTTTTTGAGCTCAATACAAGCTTTATGTAACGTAGTAATAATCAATGTTGGAAAGGGGCAGCCAAGCGCTTCAAATTTTTTTTTGCATCATCTATGTAAAGAGTATCTCATTGCTTCTTTTAAAAATAACTACGTGAGCGTATCCAACCGACGAATCACCCAGTAAGGTTTACAATACAATTAAAAATCAAAGGTATTAATCTGAGCAATTCGTGCGAAAGCTATAATTTTCTTTAGATACATGTAAGTTGAATACTTATTTATGTGTATACCTTTGCCATTTCAATATTACAATAAAAATGTACACAAAATTCGTGCAATTCTTGTAGGGCTTATGTGGTTTCACTTGTTTCACTGTATTTATGTATCAATGTCATCAGGGGATTTTGAATGCAGTTACATAATCAGGTACTTAAACACATAATAAAATCCCGTTTAGTCTCTAATGAATTTTTGTGGATTTTATGTAATGCTGCACAACTTATTCTGTCAATTAAGCCGCTGGCATAAATACTTTTACAGAAATTTTCAAGAAATCGATTTCCGGGCGAACTTCATATGGGCAAATTTCCTGTGCACACATATCTGTATAAGGGCAGACCTGAAAAAAAATAAAATGTAATTTTAATTGAGACATTTGCTGATCAGGATAAAAATTTTAATTGGGGTTCAACGGGACAGTGTCCGAACCCAAATATCTGAGAGCCTGTAGATAAAATGATCTTATAATAACGCTGCAGTCTATTACGTGCATATTGCATAGCAATAAAATTTATTTGTACATAGGGTATGTCGATTGAAAATGCCCTGCAGTATTTGCCTGCCCAAATGAAAATGCCAAAAATGCCTGCCCACATGCCCAAAATTGGGTAAGTGGGCAGCTTTTGAAAATGCCCTGATTTTGGGCATTTTGGGCGGGGAAAATTGGGCATTTTGGGGCATTTTGTTGTCGCGACACCAAAATTGGATTTATAGCGTATATTCAGAATATCCATCCACATGGATGGAAGCGCAACTAAGGAAAAGTTACAATTGTGAATGTCTGGTTATTCGCTTGTTCGTTAATAGATATATTATAATGGCAAAAACAGCCAAATCAATTTAATTTCCTTGACATGCAGTGATATCATTTATCACTCCTATGAAAATAAATTTCTATGTAAACAATAATATGAAATAAATTTACATATGCGTCACTGTCGGGCGGGCAGAAATACTAAGAAGTACTACTAATGTAAAAATCTGATGGTATTGGATCAGTCAAAATTTAAATGGGTGATGAAGCTGAATTTTATACTCAGTTTATTCTACATCACTATTGTCTGCAGTTTGTAACGATCAGCCAAAAATGGCTCGAGTATACCAAAACCAATATACATCCTCCGTACAGGTCCCCCAAATATTGTTGTTTGTAGTTTTATGGTGTATAGAACAATTTACGGTATGGGTTCAAATTTTAACCGAAAAGACATTTCTGATCGCAGTAGTATACATACTTGTATAGGGGTATGTGAATAATCCCAGGATGGTGTAAGTTCATTTTATATCGTCTGCAGTTTGGCAAAATAGTTCCTAGAATAATTTAATTTATACTGTAGCCGTATCGTGTACAGGTGTTTCACAAATTTTAATGTTCAATATGACCTATGGTATCTCATCACCGGTTGAATTAACTTCGTCAACATAATGACATAAATATAAATCTAATAAAATTTTCAAGGTAATTTCGAGCGCTTTTTCTCCAAAATTACAAAGAAATTTTCAAATCCATTGTCAAATTGTATAGATTGTGCTGTTATATTCCACGATTCTGCCCAAAATTTGTCCTCGATGAAAATTCCCAAAATGCCCTTGCCCAATATGCCCTATTATGCCGCCCTCGCCCTGAAATGAAAATGCCCAAAATGCCCTGGCATTTTGGGCGGGCAAGTTGCCCAAAATGCCGGGCATTTTCAAATCGACATACCCTATTTGTACAACTGCTGCAGTTATATTGTATGGTAATGTTATTTTGAAACAATTTATCAAAACAACATTCTTGACAGCTCGGGACAATACAAACAACCAGATCAGATACACTACTGATGTAATTTGTTGTTATTATTTTAAAGAGCTGAAAGATGTTTTGATTACTAACACCCCTAACAATGACTCTCCAGGAAACTATGGTTAATTATATCCATCGTTATACAATTAAATTGAGACTTTCCCATATGAAAATATTAAACTGTTCTTTCAAACCTTAGCCTCTAAAAGCAAACAATTTCAGAAATGCCTTTCAAACTTATTTTCTTGTTCAGCCTTCTCGCAGGTAAAAAAAACAGTCACTTTAAAATCTAATAAAAAATATGTAAGAACAAAAAATTATTTCATTGAGTATATTCAATAATATCGAAGCACTATATTATGCATATCTATCTATCCATGTTTTTTTTCAGTACTAACCAGAGCCATGGTAGATTCAAACAGATTAGACAACCGACTGAGAAGAGACAATTTCCGTGTGAAAGAACCAGTTCCGAAAGCTCGGGGTCTTTTGAAAAGAGTTAAACGATTCGGGTGTTGGCATAGCTGCTTATCCCATCCGAAGCCTTATGTGAAGCAGAGCTCTTGTGAGGAAGGAGGTTCTTGCAGATGCTTGCTCGACCTCCTGGGTCATGTACACTTCATGGCTTGCGATATCAAAGGTCGGAGCCCAATTGGCTCTGAGACACCCAGATCTGTCAATATTGGGTACACTGAGTAAAATTGAGCTCACTTTAATTAAACCATAATTCAAAACTTAAACTTCAAAAACGATTTTTTAAAACAGTGCACTCTCTTTTAAAGAACAGAACGGAAGGAAGTCAATTTGACAGTTATAGAGGATATTGTAAAGACACCAAAAATAGTACTGCTATAACACGAATTTCTTCAAATATTTTTACACTGTTGTAATGCAGAGTACTTGGCTCAAAAATTGTTCAAAAATTGTACAAAAATTGTTCAAAAATTGTTCAAAAATTGTTCAAAAATTGTTCAAAAATTGTTCAAAAATTGCTCTAAAATTGTTCAAAAATTGTTCAAAAGTTGTTCAAAAATTGTTCAAAAAATTTTCAAAAATTGTTCATGAATTGTTCATAAATTTCTCAAAAATTTCTCAAAAATTTCTCAAAATGTTAATTTGCTCCATTTATAATATCCTTCTGTTTTTAGGGGCATTCTTGTTGAGAGAGTCTACTGTATACGTAGATCGTCAAAATTTCACAGAAATATAAATATAGTTCTGAATTTTTTTCAGGAATATAACACTGCTCGAGCGGAAGCTTCAGTGCAATTACAAAACCTGCTGGCCCGCTGATGAGGATCCAAACCAGATCGGAAAGAAGCAGCTGGTGGAAAGGATTGCTAACATAGTCAGTGGAATTTATTCAGGAGGGAAATGTAACTGTGGCCAAGAGAAAATTGTAGGCCCTACAGACGTCCGACCAGCGGCGTTAAATCATGTCCATCAAAGGGAAAACTACAAATTTGCATTGAACTACCAGACATTCCCCGATGAGGATGGTCAGTGTGTCTGTCGATTTGGGAAATCCATCGAAGGTGAAGGTCATCACACGGAGGAGGACTACAGTGTAGAAGCTGAGGGTGTCAGTCATCAGGAGATGAACAATCTCGAAAATGATGAGCTCCGGCATGTCTTCCAGTGCGGGATCCGAGGTTGTCGTCACATCGTCCGCAAAATCAGGAAGAATGACGATGGCTCCGGCGCTCCTTCCAACTCGACAAGGAAACCCTGGTACATGATGGAGTTGGAGAGGAAGCCAGTGATGCCCGAACACAAGCATGATACTGCCACTACTGTCATCTGTAATTTGAAGACTTGTTGGAGGATAGATGACCAGGGGGATAAAGTGATCACGAAAGAGGACAGTGCTAATACTCATGCCTCGGACCCAGCCAGGAATTCCATTCAATTGACGTTGAAGCAGAAGCAGACACTGATGAGACAGCGGGACCAGACTTTAGGATCCAAAAATCACGGACCCACTGTCCACTGTACTCATGGGGTCTGCTCCTGGATCCGTAAAAGCGGTCAACGGAAACGTAAGAACAAGAAGAAGCCATCCACAAAAACTGGGATCTCTGGGGATGATATTGTTCCAGGAAAGGACGGTCTTTGCCCTTGCTATAAAGCTTATGTGACCTATTTTAATTGGAGGCATAAATAGAAGCAATTTAGATTAATTGTCTCAAAATGGTTCAAATAAATACAGAATTGTTACAAAATTTTGACATACTTCAATTTGTTTGTCGAAATGATATTAGGTCATTTGGAAATACCGTCCCTTGCTTCCCGTGGTTTTATTTTCCTCGTAATTTGCTAACAATTAACTATTTTAAATAAAAAAAACTGTAAAAAATGATTCAAAGGAACGCTCATCATAATTTTTGATAAAAATCATATCATTTATTCCCGGAAAATTGTAAATAGTTTCCGAAATTGGCTTCCGTTTTACATAAAACCTTTTGTGCAAAGTCCTATAATTTGTTCTAACAATAAATTAAATAGAGCTGAGCCAACTTCGAAATAAGACAAAATATTTTCATGTGTGACAGCGAATTTTGGAGACAGAGATTAAAAATACACTTAACAAGTTTTGACAACGATGTTGAGAGCTACTTTTAAACCTTCGGTCATTGACACCTTGGCACGGATGTTCCTCGTTTGAATAACCAAAGGACCATCTTTTGCCTGCACATATATCACCAAGGGAATTAAAAAAAATTAATCATAGTTTTTTTTTTATGAATACTGCTTCCAGTAGAATGTTTTAAATCTTACCATGCCATATTTTCGATCCGGGCTGGTACTCCACTGATCATCGCTTGTCAAGTAGACCATTAAATTTGCATCGGTTGAAAAATTGGAGGGTACGAAGGCCGCTCCGAATTTATTGCCATTGTTGAATATCTGGAATGCAACCACAAGTCGAAGATCAGTCGTTCCGATGCGGAAGGAAACCAATCCTCCTGCTCCTTTCCCCCTAAAAATAGTTATCAGAGTTAAATTCAGTACAGTTTTCGAAGACTTCAGCAGAAAATTTCGGAACTATATGCAAAATTTTTACGGACGAATTATTCATTTTGACTATCAGAACTTCCCTACTTCCTCCCGATATCATTTCAGGTCTTGAGAACGGCTGCTGGCCATTTTCCAAATAACTTGCTGGCTCGTTTAGGGCAACGTGCAAGAGATTTACTGAAATCCGAACAAAAGGTAAAATTTCCCATCGAAACTTGTAAACAAGGACACTTACCGAGCCTCAGGATTTATTTGTGGGTCTGTGTTTCAAAATTTGTATTTAACTTACCAATTTCAAAAATGTAGCCGTAAGGTCCTAAAATATATTGAGAAATATCCAGGATTGACTTCCCCACGATGGATTTGCCATCCACAACCCCCTGCAGTGATTTGGGCTTGTGGAATGGTACAGCGTCTTCAGTTTTAACATTCTCAAACTTGAAGTTACAAATGTCAATTTCAAGTAAGGATTTGGGCCCTCCAGTAAATGCAACTTTCGCCAGAATATCTCCATTCCATACCATAGCGGTCACTGGATCTTTGCTCCACTGTGTCAATTTAAAAAAATACTTTATAATGAAATATGCAGCAAAAGAGAATAGACTGCATCGTGTAGATCGTTTAGACTGATTTACATCGAAATTTAAAACAACCGTAGATATATGAACGTACCGTGACCCATCTTCTATCTGCCATGATCTTCCACAAATTAGAAAAATTGGCTGCTCCCTCAAATGCAAAAGAATTATTTCCAGTTATCAATTTCATTGGTGCCAACGCAACTGCTAAAAGATTGCTGTTCTGCAGGAGCCACACGACCAAGCGAAGATTTGCTTCGACGATGCAGTAAGAAAATAACCCATTCATCCATTGACTGTTCGCAAAGTAAAAATAGGTTTTCAAACTTAAATGCTCAATTCATTCCTTCAAATTCCAGCAAAACATGTTTCAAAGAAATTAAATAATATTACGCACCCAGGAGACGAAAACATCAGAGCTTCCACCGTCCCGGATTCAATTACTTGTGGCAAATCGAAACTCCCCGTGGGCATGGAATATGAAAGACCTTGAAGATTATGATCCAAGTAGTTTCCTGATTTACAAAATTACAATTATTTGCTTATAGTTTTGCATGAACATCATTTAAATTATTACAGTCTATTATAATATTTTTGCGAACTTACCAATTTGAACAACCACGGCAAATTGGTTCGGAATAGATTCCAAGATCGAAGTCGGAGTTTTACCAATTGAGGAAGCTCCTTGAGCAATTTCTTCGGACTCTGTAACAGTTGCGTTAAATTGCTCCAACAAATAATTCTGTTCGTCTCCATCAGTCTCGGATCTAATTTTATCTCCTGTGGATTCGGGCTCTCCAAAATCGATCTTCGGAGCCAAGTCATCCGGAGAAAGAGGAAAGTGTTCGCGAATGGATGCTGGGTCAACTTCATTTAAAGGTTTGAGCAATCTCATTTGGTGCAATATTTGCTCTAAGCGTTCTCTCACACTTGTTTCGTGATGCTCGCCATCCACAGATTCTCCAGAAGTCTCTTCCCCAATATCTTTGGACCCAATTAGCTCCTTATTGATCTTCTCGCATTCGGCCTTGATATCATTGAGAGTTTGTAGATGTTCACTGATCTTCAGGTTCATTTGAATTTCTTCGGACATATTATGAAGAAATGTCTCCAATGATCTGCGGACGTCGCAATATAATCAGTATTGTTCGTCGTTTTAATGACGTGTATAGCTTCTTTTTGAATTATTCACACGCTTTGCAGTAATTGAAGAAATATTTAATTTTTATGCAGACACTCGGGAATATGGTTCAGGAAGCTTTCAAAATTGCCAAATAATCTAAATTTCTGGCAGCTAACGATAACACCGAATAGCATTGGACAACCCAGGTTGTTACTTCTTCCAAAATAGGCAATTACATGGGAAACGAAAATGTTCCAAAAATTGACAGTTTCTGGAACAGCACCTACAATAATAAGTAGGAAACAATTTAAAAATTGTCTTCTTTCGAAAACTGCTTAGACAACGGAAGGTTTCGGAAATTAAAAAAAAATTACGGGTCAACTGCTCTGGTAAAGCACAATTTTTTGAATAAGGGATTTTTTGAAATTTTGCAATCGGGCGGAGTTGGGTAAATATTCCAGCGCCCATGGTTTAACCTGCATCTGACCCGAATTGCTCTTCATGGACATGTAGATAAAGTGTCAGTTTGTTCCTAATTTCCTAAAAATTTACTTAAGTTAAATTTTTTTCAATATTCCGGAATGCCTGAATAAGAACATGATATTTCCTATGAGCTTAATTATCCCTTTTAGGAGAACCTTGAACCGATTTCAGAAATCAGTATAATATTGCAACTTAATGCAAATTGCAACATTAGACTAATTTTTAAAATGTGTGAAAAAATAGCTATTATTTTTCGAATTTGAAGAGAAGTCTTCCCCGAAGAAAAATAACTATGAAAGATAAAAAAAATAAATGCCTACTCTTTTTTATGCTCTATACTTTTACTACAGTTGTCTGTTAGCAGTGATCATAAAATTGTACGTGTACCATAATTATGTAACCTATCATTTCCTTACAAGGTCAAAAGTTGACAGTTTGACACATACGAGTCACAATGCAGATTGTACAATCTAAATTGGGGCATCACCTTATCGTTTTGAAGGCAAGATAACTTAGTGGTAATTATCTTTTCTATTGTAAACTGTAGTGCTGTAATAATTACATATAGGAAGTTATATTGACTGGTTCTCTGTTATGTTGAAATATTGTCAAGTATTTGCATACAGCAGTATAACAAAGTAACCTTCTGCTGAATTTGCATACTTGTATGAAATCATGTGGAAAATTTTTACATGAGCCAAAACTCAGCAAGAAAATCAAAACAAAGTGCTGACTGACTGTTGGAATTATTTTCACGAAAAATAATAGATTTTAAAACAAGGTAAATTTTTTCCCCTTAAAAATTCTACAATCGTGTGGCATACGAGAGTGCGAGCTGACCAAAAATTAAATGTTCTCAATATGTAGTTGATTTTATTAGCGATAATTATTATCACTTGCAATTTGAGGAAGACCCTGGGAACGCTTAAAAATATATTCGATCAGTACGTTTTCAGAACGATTTTCAGAACTGCCTTTAAATCTTCGGTCATTTCCACCCTGACACAGATGTTTCTCGCCAGAATCACCAATGGACCGTGTTTGGCCTTCAAATCATAATAAATAGAAATAAAATGATTGCAATTATCATAATTTTGTGCATATAAATAATTAAAATGGCCCCCAATTAAACCCCGATTTACTACAGATTTTTAATTACCATGGCAAATTTTCGATCCGGACTGGTACTCCACTGATCATCGCTTGTCAAGTAGACCATTAAATTCCCATCTGTTGGAACATTGGAGGGTACGAAGGCCGTTGCGAATTTATTCCCGTTGTTGAATAGCTGGAACGCAACAGCGATGCGAAGATCCGTGTTTCCGATGCGAAAGGAAACTATTCCTCCTTTACCCTTCCCTCTGCAATTAATTATTACAAGTTCTTTCTGTCCACAGAAATTTTTAAAAAGTTTGACGATCAACTATTATTTTGTACTAACGAATTGTCCATTTTAACGACGAGTACTTCTCGGCTTCCTAAAGACACTACATTGGGTTTTGTAAAGGGTTGTTGACCATTTTCCAAGTAACAGGCTGGTTCACTCAGTGACACGCCCAGGAAGTTAACTGGTAACGAAGCAAAGCATTAGTGAGCTTGAGATTGTTTCTTTGAATTGTGCGATACAGATTTCGAAATTCTACAATAATTGAAACTTGCCAAATTCCAAAATGTAACCATAGTCTTCCAAAAAATATTCAGAGATGACATCGATAGATTTCCCAGCAATAGTCTTCCCATCCATAATTGCTGAAAGACTTGTTTTGTAGAGTGGAAACGCGTCCTCATTTTTAATATTTTTAACCTTGCAGCTACCGGCTTGAATTATTATGACTGATTTTGGGCCACAGGTGAAATTAATCCGTATCACAATGTCTCTATTAGACAAAATCAAGTTGCTGTTTCCCTGCATGGAAATTACTCATATTAAACTCCTCATCGGTGTACCCACTCTTTGCTCTAGTAAATTTTGACATCGATACTCGCATCGGAATGCCTTAGTTCGAACTAACCGTAACCCATCTCCTGTCTGCCGATGTTTTCCACATGTTGGAATTCTGTCCTGATCCCTCAAACACGAACGGATTATTTCCGAATTGTAAGCTCATCGGAGCCAAAGCAGCTGCCAGGTAATTGGTGTTTTGCTGAAGCCATATTACTAAGCGAAGGTTCGCTTTAACGATGCAGTACGATAGCAACCCCGTCATCCATTGGCTGTACGAGATGTAATTACACTCATTTAATACACTTGCCAAGATTATGCTTAATATTTATCCCTTTTCTTGCCTTTTATGTCCTCGAAGTGTACAGGAAATAAAATTACCTCTGAGATGAAAATACCAGAGCGTCTGACATCCCCGATTCAATGATTTCTGGCAAATCCAAAATACTTCCAGCAGGAATATTATGCTCAAGATTTTGAAAATTAACATCCATATGGTTTTCTGTATTAGAAACAATAATTTATTCGTAGAAATATTTTAGAATTTTTTGATTCTCATATGATAATTACTTAATTTTAATACGTTGACATATTTAATCTCACCAATGAGTACAACCAGTGCATACTGGTTGGAAATATTTTTCATAATCAATTCAGTACTTCTTCCAACTATAGCAGCTCCTTCTTTAAGACTTGCGGATCCTTTGACTACTGTTTTAATTTCTTCGAGTAAGTGCGCCTGCTCAGCCTCATCGTTCTCAGACCTGATTTTATCCCATGATGGCGCTGCATCACCGAGGCCTTTTCGTGGATAGGGTTCTATCTTCGCAGGACAGTATTTGTAAAGACCTCCCAAGTCCACGCCCTTAAATTCCATTTGAAGCTTTCGCACTTGCGCTGTAATTCCCCCCAGAAGTTCTTTAATCGTAAGTTTCCCCGCATGACCACTGGATTCAGCTCCAGTGTCTTCCTCATTATTCTTTAGACCAAATAAATCTTTATTAATTTTTTCACACGTGGATTTTATATCCGTGAGGATTTGTAGATCTTCAGTTCCCTCCTGGCTCGTAATCTCTTCCTCCGACATATTATCACAATTTTTACGAAATCTGGATATATTATTGGAATTAAATTCTCCGAAAGTATGATATGTGAATTTGGAGTCCTTTATAGAATGCAAATCCAAAATTCTTGTGTTTCTATTAGCACACTGTCGGTGAATTCTAAGCTCGATGCATATATCTAGAGCATGCATGAGTTGTTGTACTCACTAATCTACAAATAGCCTTAAGATAACGGCCATTATCTCCATTATCTGCACTCTCTATAAGGATGGTTGGTAGTGATCCATTGAAACTTCAGGATATTAGATATTACAAATATAATTGACGTTTTCATACAACCTTTTTACAAAAACCTGGCGCAGGAAGGAAGACCAATGCTGGTAAACCCTGAGACCTATAGGCTCAAACCTCTTCGTCTCAAGGCACCCCTGAAAATCCGTACTTACGTTTTCAACGACATCTGTTGACAATTTAAGGAGCCAAATTTTACTTGCAACATGTATACTGATGTGTATTTGAAGGTATCCCAAACTTTTGCAAGTACTGTTGAATTTTTATCTAATTTAAGACAGTTTTGAGATCGGCATCCTCAAAATTGACCATTTTATAAGTGAAATCATTTAATGCATTTTGTGCTTCACTCCCCTTGAATTATTCTTGTAGTACTGGTTGTTAGTGAGAACGAGCCCCTCAAGTTTAATTCTTGACGAAGCTAAAATTATTTATATATTTGATGGTTAGGTAGTAACGGGGTCCCAAATTGGAATATGAGTAGACGTTATATCCTTCTTGAATCATGAAATTATGAGACACCTCCCACGATAACGGCCTTAAACTTCACAATACTGCAACGCTGTTCAATTCAGTGTTACAACAAATCCTAACGGTATGATTTTAGAATGCTAGAATTAATATATTTATTATCAGCTTTAAATCTACAATTTTCACCCATAAACCGCCTTTTATTAACCTTGGTCTCAGGCGGATTTACAGTAAAGCAGGTTAAAGTTTAAAATCAGAAAACATATTTATGCAACTATTCACAAATTTGCTATAGTTAAGAACAAGAATAGCATCAAATGTTACATGGAGTAAATGTCCGGATCAATGAGGCCCATTCCATCATTGGGTGTGCCGAAGAGGTCACCGCCCTGTTTTTTAAAAGGAGTTCCAGGAAGGTCTACATTCGCCCCAGGCTGTTGTTGAAAATACTGAAGCCGTTGTCGTGAGGAATTCCGTTTTTTCACAAAGTGAAAGCAACAAGGACGAAAAAGACGTGTTCCACATTTTGTCCGACATTGAGCTCCGCATTTATCGCAACCAATTGCATCCCCCCCACCCTCCTCAACCTCAGCCAGTTCCTCTCCATTAACTTGTGGAACCACAACCAGATATAACAAAACTGAGCCTGAAATTTAAAAAAAAAATATAATTTACACCCTATAAAAAAAAGCTTAATCAAAATATTAGTCGGAATTATCATGATTATCAACGTTCTTAGTAATAATTATATAATATTGCTATATAAAGAAATATGAGAAAAAATTTAAACGTAACAAACCAACAAGCGCCCCGGTGAATAAGCGCAAATGCATTTTGATATTCTCCAAACGGAGATGATACTGGGCAAGAAAAAATAAATACTGTCGATAATGCAACTGCTGATTGTGAGCTATGGTTTCTGAATGTCTGAAATTTGGACTCTGGTGTTTCTTTTATACTCCTCTGCATGTGTTCATTTTTAGACAAACCATTTCCAAAAATATAATATTCAAATGCTGATGGACTTGATGAGGATTTCCCCTTTGGAACCCATATTAGGATTATGCCGTATTTGCTTTTCTGCCATCGTTAATAATTTAGTTCACTGGAAAAATAGGTACTTATTCTAAATCTATACTGCAAATTTCAAAGTACTGTAAGATTTGAACAAATTGACTACAAAATTTTTCTCTGGGTATTTTATGGACAAGCGAATTAAGCATAGGGCTAATAACAAGGAAGATAAAGTTTAAAACGCATTTTCCAATGTGAACAAATCTGGGAAGCAAATTGAAAAATTCACATTCAATTGCGTCAAGAAAAGTTTAAAATGGATATGAAAGTATAAAAAAATTCAGAGGTAATCTCACTATATGTGAAACTCTTTGTAAGTGGATATTCTCCTAAGGGGTAAAAGTATTTGGAAATTGGGATTTATTAATGCTACATTATTTCGTTTTGTCAGAGCATCTCAACATACATTTTCCCCATGTATTTTGTATGGCTTGTCTTGTCCATAGGGGAATCTGTAACTGACCTTAAAATCTTTTTTTTTGTAAATATTTCATGTGATTTTTTTTTTGAATCTTACAATATTTACGATAAACTCTGCTTTTGATCATTGATTCTCAGATGCCTTAGCGAATGTATGCAGAATCGGAGGAAAATGTATACACCCAAATGCAAATAACAAGTAATCTTTCTTGGACGCTGGGCTTTTCTATCAATCCCATTCCACTGTGCACACCAAACTCTATAATCAATAATGGGTTGGAAACTTGATTCCCTCGAACCTTCAAGTATATATTCTTTCCTGTATTCTGATACAATGGTCAATATTTCCGACACATGACAGTCCAGCAATCTCTGGAAGCTTTGATTTGATCAGTTCGAAAGTCGTCCATAGAAATGTAAACTTAATTGTAAGAGTTATTCCAGCCCATGTAAATGTTATTATTAAAATTAGGAGCAGCATGTCAAGACAATTCAAGATTAAATTCAAATAAAATCAGTGGATTCAGAATTGAAATCCACCCCGTGGCCTTTTTTTTGAACAGCTTAATTGGACTTAATCCAATATAATTCCCAGTATATTTAAAAAGTATATCCTACACGCGCACAACTATAATCTGCCTGACTACATGGGTTGGCTTTAATGGAGTTTTCTGATTGTTCGAAAATATTTACAGAATCCGGTGTTCATTAATAAATATTCTACTAGTAATTAACAGGGACATTTCATGCAGTTATTTCAAAAACGGCTCAGTCCTTCCGCAAAGTCCTTTATAAAACATTCCCAGTTTATTTGGGCAAAGTCAGTGTAAAATATTTTGCGGTCATGTGGACTCATTATCTGATACAGGGTTTCCATGTTTGATCCCAGGAACTTCCAATCATTCAAAGTAAAAATCTTGAAAATATGGGCGAGAAAAAATACTTTCATTTGATGTTTCTGAATTGAAAAATAACTATGTTGAATGTAGTCCTAAAATTTTAATACACTATCTAGGGGAAACCACCAGTACTTTTTATTCACGGAGTTGGTCCACTCCTGCGGCATCTTTTGAAAGATTTCCAACACTTCCAACGGTTCCATTGTAGTTTTGTAGACCTTTTCGTCCACTGGAGTTTTCGAGTGCATTAAATATGCCGTTGAAACATATACAAATGCCTATATGATAATAACGATCACCAGAGCTATGCAGTATTTTCAAATACAGTATTTTAAAATACGTATTTTCAGACCACAAAGTATTTTGTATTTTGTATTTCAAAGTTGGTAAGCAGTAAGGAAGTACTTTGTAATTAGTATTTTGAGAGCCAGGAAGTACAAAAGTATTTGGTATTTACTTACTCTCAATGAAATATGAAATGTAATTCAAATAAAGTATTTTGGTCAAAATATTTTTCGCTGGTGTTATTTCTGATTTTGACACTGTATGTAGCTTATACGATGTGCAATGTCTATGAAAATTCCATTTTACACATTGGAATAACCTACGTTGGAATGAATCTCTTGGCTACATCAAACATGTTCGGATTCTCGATACTGTATATCGTCGTTGAAGAGGTGAAATGGTCTACGTGCGCATGGTTTTTACAGCACAGACCTTTTTGCCTCTTCAACAACGATATTTAAGATACGCTGAAGACGAACACCTACTCGATTTAATTTTCAGTAACCAGCCCCTTTTTATAATAATTATTCCGAAAATACATTTATTTACTAATAAATAAAAATTTCATATTAATCTGTTACTTCATTAACAGTCAAAACGACTTAAAATATAATAATTATAATGGACTGACCTATTCGGCAACCGTTAAACAATTTGTTACTACACATGTCTTAAATGCAGTCTTTGAAGTGACTGTTTTAAAATGTTTGTTCTAGAAATCGAAAATAGTGAGGTTTAGGTGAGTATTTTAAGAAAAGTATTGTATTTAAAATACAGTATTTTGTATTTGAGTATTTTAAATTTTCGACCAAGTATTGTATTTTTATCTGTATTTTAGCAATGTAACCTGAGGTATTTTACTTTGTATTTTGTATTTTCCATATTTTAATTCAGGTATTTTATTTTGTATTTTGTATTTTCCATATTTTAATTCAGGTATTTTATTTTGTATTTTGGCATCGAAGACCAAGTATTTTCCATAGCTCTGACGATCACTTTAATACATACACTTCAGTTTGAATTGAATTCAATATACCTCTATTAATATTTGTACTAACTTTTAGATTAGTCATTCGTTCTGCAATGGTTAGGACGTTATAAGTGCCACCCACGTTCAGTTTCACGATTTTTGACACAGCCATATTGAACCTAATTGCAGATGCGCAGTGAATAACTACCTCAACATCCTTGATTAGTTCCAGTGTCGTTTCGTCGAATCCGCAGTATGGAAGGAACATCTCACCTTGGAGATAGCAAACTTTCTCAACCAAGAAAGGACTGTTTTTCAGGATATTTTCAAAAACCTGAAAGAAAAGAAAAATACAAGGCCCGACGAACCTCAAGCAATGCTATAAACACGATACCCTGAACAGCACAATTGGGATCCGAATTTGTTCATCAAGTATTTACCTGTATGGCTTAAGAAGATCGAATTTGTATTAAAAATGTTGCCTAAAAATACAATTAGAGTTCGGACCAGTTCAATTCAAAACTGAAAATTTCAGTTCAATTCAGTTCAGTTTGGTTCATACAAATGTTGGCTCAGTTCGATACCCAAACTAAACTGAATGGTTCGGTTCGAGCGTAAAACTGAACTGAATCGTTTGGACTGACTGTTGCGCATGCACAATAAAGCCTGTTTCTCTCGTTCTGAATGACGCACTTCTCATCTCTGACTGTTTCTTTTTAAGGAAGATCTAAGTAAAATGTGATTGCATTTGCAATGATAGAACAGTACTAGATTGAATAACATATTTAAAATATGATTAAATTGGGATACAAAGAACTGTATACCCCCTATTTAAATAATCTCTCTACATATGTACATACATACATAATCAGTTCAGTTCAGTTTCAGTTCATAGAGAGAAAAGTACTAGAAAGCTCAGTAAAACCTGACGCAAGTTAATGAAAATAATTCTGAATTTTTACCCTCTCTCAAATCTTCGAACTTTCTCCGAAGTTCACACAAAGAAGGGTCCCTGAAGGTTATGAGTTTATGGACACGATTTTCTGACATCTGGGAAGTAACCGCTTTTGAGTCGTAAAAAAATTACTCGGACTAAATTATTATTTATTTGTAAACTGACGGACAACTGATAAATTTGGCCTTAAATCACAGTATTTACATGTAATTTCAAAAGTTTTGGAATATCGTTTTATCGTTCATCCGTATCCGTATTGGTTTCTCAGAAGGGTAATACAAATAATTATTTCAAAATTTTTCCAAAATGATCATTCTTTTGTGAATAAAATAGATACTCATGTACGGATAGAGGTTTTGAGTAAAATATGGTTACGGGAAAATTGTTGGTACCGGTACTTCGTTTGGATTTCAAATACATGAACGGGTACTGAAAAAAAATTCTCTGTGCTCGGTTACGGGTACACGCTTTATGAACCCCGTATTGTAAAGACGAACAATGTACATAATTATTCTAACAGGGGCTTTGGGGAAAATGATAGTTTTAATTTGTTTTGTTCTTACCATGGTTCTTACTATAGAATTTACCATATCTGAATACCTAAACAGGATGTCATTGTGTGAATCTGACCTCGGTCGGACCAAAATATAAATTTTCCCAATATTGGGACAAGACTGAAGAAGTTTAGCCACCAGACACTTTCCTACAAAACCTTGTTGCTCTGTGATGAAAACTGATTTGTTGTTGTAGAATTGACAAATGCCCGTATTGTTAGATATTGTAAGTAAATTGGTAAAAGAAAATATACTCAAATTCGCCAAATTTAGAGAATATACCAGGAAAATGAATTCCGAGACTTTGTCTTGAATTCCTGTCTGGGCTTTTCTATAAATCCATTCTGTGGTGGTAATAAATTATCCGTTCCACGGAAAGTATATACTTAAACAGTGAGTCTACTTTTGATTTCATTTAATCAAAGGTTTCTGATTTAACTTATGAATTTATGAATCGTCGCCGTAATTAAATTTTATATTTCTTATTTATGAATCGTTGAAATAAAAATTCAGCTGAATTTACAAGTAATAATATCATTCAAATATATGTAAATATGCATTACGTATGAGGTTAGTCGGTTGAAATAAGATGGTGATATATATGTACGTCAAAGCACACTTCTGCTAAATTGATTTCTCATTTATGACCCTGGGCGATAACTAGTTTTGAATTACTCGGTCCGGGAACGTGGAAAAAATCGTCATGGTCACAGTGAGTGGTACTAATTCTTGAAAATATTTCATTCCCGAAAAAACTGCTTGTTTCCCTGGGGTATTTTAAATAAAGAAATGTTGATGTGACTCATTAGAATACGGAAAAACACACAAAGGATGTGTGATACGGCTTAGTTGCTACCAGGCCAATTGTCGTAGGAAGAAAAAAAAATTTAGCACACATAAAACTCAAGATTAAACTCCCACACGTTTAGCCCATCAAGCCGGGAATAATAATTACATTAATTGATAGCAAGGAATCATGCTGTGGGATAACAAAAGTACGACGGACTTATGTCACACAAACTCTTTACGTAATTGCGCAAAAAAATAATACACTACAAAGAAGTCTGGTAGAAAAGTTCGGTGAATTCTTTTCTTCACTTATATTTTGTTATATCATAATTCCTCATCTGTGTGTATTATTTGATACATCGTAACATGTGTTTCCCTAGAAGCATACATTTTAGATACACAGCCTTACATACACGTACTGTATGTAGTGAGGGTAAAAGGGTATTCAAAATAAGCTATCTGTATATACAGAAACAATAAAATAACCGACAGAACTTTCCAATGCCCGGGTATAATGGCATAAAATTCATTCAAATGTCTCAATTCTCAACGCATCTAAATACTCGGTAAAATGGTCACGTGTGCGAGTAGTAAATCACCAAGTTGTACCCGTACCGTATTTTCAAGTCCTTGCACCCGAACCCATAACCTGTATCCGTACCCGAAATTTTCAACCAACCAAATTATACCCCGGGTGGTACTCGAAATTGTTCGGGTACACTAAGTCGGTACCGGGGTAGTACTCATACCCGTAACGATTAACCCAAGTATTACCCATCCTCTTTGCCAAGAACTGTATCAGTATGAGGGATTATATTAGGTATAGAGCACCACACAACCACTTGAGTCCATTCGTGTTGAGTATTCAAGCAAGCAAGAAAACTGACGTCTGTAGATTGGAATGGCTATGCGGAAATTTGTTTGTTACAATGTCACACATCTCCAGGCAGCGGCCAAAATTGTATTAATGGTATTGATGATTATTAAAAAAATATATTACAAACGTTTTTAATGTAACAAATTTCATGGGAGTTCTAATTATGACACTCAATTTTAAAACCACGCATTTTATTATTTTCAGAGAGCTAACTTGTAGCCGGGCGAACAATATAAACTGGCGATTGGTCTTTGAATGATTCCACCAGATTTTCCGCCTTACGCCTTGAATAGGCATAAGAGTTGGGATCATACTTGCAGTTTTGATCCAAAGATTCAGTTCGACTCACACCCGAAAATTTTTCGGAATTTAAATTTTTCTTCCTGTCCGCCAACACGATTTTATGAACGAGTAGGTAGATAGTATGAGTACGAGTGGTCGTAATGGTAAGAAACGAATATTCACGCGCTCTAGATGCATTCTTACTAGTGTTTCTGAACGGTACCAAAACATGGACTCGTCCCGACTCGTTTTCCCGAACCGAAAAAAATCCCAATTCTGTTCCCAAAACCGGAACCGGTATTTTCGAGTCCGGGACATTTTTGGTTTCCCGGAACCGATCCGGTAAATAAAAGCGGTTCCCAAACCGGTTCCGGTTCCTTTCCGAACAGTCAGAAAATGTATATGATTCATTTTTATGGAAGCCAAAATTGTATTGCCTTTTCAAATGATAGTTGACAAATGCTGGCCAAATGCAAGTTTCGCGTTTTCATACAAAACGGCAGCTTTAACAAACCATTCCCGAAAACTTTCGGTTTTGATTTTTGTACCCGAAACCGGACCGAAATTTGACGGTTCATAAACCGATGACCCGAAACCGGACCGAAACGTAACGGTTCTTTAAAACGTTGACCCGAAACCGTACCGGAACCGAAACCGAACCGGAACCTCGGGAATTCCCGATACCGAACAGAAACACTAATTCTTACAGTCACAGCTGAAAATTGCCTACATTGCCTGCATAAGTTGTTGTCCACACTAATCTACAAATAGCCTCGAGATAACAGACTTTATCTCCATTATCTGCAAGTTCCGTAAGTACGATTGATAATGATTCATTGAAAGTTCAGGTTATTAGATACATATTGCAAGAAATATATATAATTTACATTTTCATTTTTTACAAGGAAGGAAGACGAATGCTGGAAAACCCTGACACCTACAGGCTCAAACCACTTCGTCTCAATTCTCCCTGTGTGGGTGGGTACTGTTGAAAGCTAATTTAAGATAGTTATGGGGTCGGCATCCTCATCATTGACCATTTTATAAGTGACAACATTTAACGCATTTTGTGATTCAGTCACCTTGAATTATTCTTCCAGTACTGGTTGTTAGTGAGAACGAGCCCCTCAAGTTTAATTCTTGACAAAGCTTAAATTATTCTTATATTTGATGTTCACGTGGTATTGGGGACCCAAATTTGAAAATGAGTAGTCGTTATATCCTTTTTGAATCATGAAATTAGGAGAAACCTCCCATAATAATGGCCTTAAACTTCACAATACTACAACGCTCAATTCAGTGTTACAGATACAACACTGTAAACAGCACTTTAAAACTGCATGATTTTAGAATAATTTATAGAATTAGTGTATTTATTATCGGATTTAAATCTACAGTTTTCTCCCAAACACTGCCATTTACTAACTTTGGTCTCAGGCGGATTTACAGTAAAGCAGGTTTAAGGTTAAAATCGGAAAAAATATTTACGCAATTAGTCACAAATTTTTTATAGTTTAGAACAAGAAAAACATCGAATATTACATGGAGTAAATATCCAGATCAATGAGGCCCATTCCATCATTGGGTGTGCCGAAGAGGTCACCGCCCTGTTTTTTAAAAGGAGTTCCAGGAAGGTCTACATTCGCCCCAGGCTGTTGTTGAAAATACTGAAGCCGTTGTCTTGAGGAATTCCGTTTTTTCACAAAGTGAAAGCAACAATAACGGAAAAGACGTGTTCCACATTGTGTCCGACATTGAGCTCCGCATTTATCGCAACCAATTGCATCCCCCCCACCCTCCTCAACCTCAGCCAGTTCTTCTCCACTAACGTGTGGAACCACAACCAGATATAACAAAACTGAGCCTGAAATTTAAAAAAATCCAATTTACACCTGCATTAGAAAAATGACTAAATCAAAATATTAGTCGGAATTATTATGATTTTCAACGTTCTTAGTAATTATATATGTAATATTGCTATATAATAAGTATGAGAAAAAATTTAAACGTAACAAACCGACAAGAGCCCCGGTGAATAAGCGAAAATGCATTTTGATATCCTCCAAACGGAGATGATACTGGGCAAGAAAAAATAAATGCTGTCGATAATGTAACTGCTGATTGTGAGCTATGGTTTCTGAATGCCTGAAATTTGGACTCTGGCGTTTCTTTTATACTCCTCTGCATGTGTTCATTTTTAGACAAACCATTTCCAAAAATATAATATTCAAATGCTGATGGACTTGGTGAGGATTTCCCCTTTGGAACCCATATTAGGATTATGCCGTATTTGCTTTTCTGCCATCGTTAATAATTTAGTTCACTGGAAAAATAGCTACTTATTCCAAATCTATACTGCGAAGTTCAAAGTACTATAAGATTTGAACAAATTGACTGCAAACTTTTTCTCTGGGTACTTTATGGACAAGCGAATTTAACATAGGGCTAATAACAAGGAAGATAAAGTTTGAAACGCATTTTCCAATATGAACAAATCTGGGAAGCAAGTTAGAAATTCCCATTCAATTGGGTCAAGAAAAATTTAGTACGGAAATTAAAGTATAAAAAAATTTAAAGGTAATCTCACTATATGTGAAACTCTTTGTAAGTGGATATTCTCCTAAGGGGTAAAAAAATTTGGAAATTGGGATTTATTAATGCTACGTTATTTCTTCTTGTCAGAGCATCTCAACATACATTTTCCCTATTTATTTTGTATGGCTTGTCTTGTCCATAGGGGAAACTCTTACTGACCTTAAAATCTTTTTCAAGTAAATGTTTAATGTGAAAATTGTTTTGAATCTTGTCCTTACAATATTTACGGTAAACTTCGCTTTTGATCATTGATTCTCAGATGCCTTAGCGTATGTATGCAGAATCGGAGGGAATTGTGTGCATTAAAATCCAAATACCAAGTAATCTTTCTTGGATGCTGGGCTTTCTATCAATCCCATTCCACTGTGCACACCAAACTTTATAATGGGTTGGAAAATTGATTCCCTCGATCATCCAAGTATATATTCTTTCCTGTATTCTGGTGTAATGGTCAATATTTCCTACACATGACAGTCCAGGAATCTCTGAATTGATCAGTTCGAAAGTCGTCCATACAAATGTTATGTAAGAGTTGTTCCATCACATGTAAACGTTAATATTAAAATTAGGAGCAGCAGACAAGTCAAGATTAAATTCAAATAAAATCTGTGGATTCAGAATTGAAATCCACCCCAATATATCCTCGAGTTTAACCGATAAATAATCCTAGGGAGTGGTTATTCAACTTCAAACTCATATTCAAATTTTTAAACCCCTCAATTAACAAGCTTCAATACACAAATGATTCAGTTGTTAAAACTGTATATTTTTACTTTGTATGTCTTCATATCACTATACTGTCTGCTACCTTCAATGTTAATACGTCATGTGTGTATAACAGTATCTTATTCGTGTTAGTGTTGTATATGCGTCAAAGACAATACCCCAATAAAACCAAGTACAGCTTAAAAATTGAGTCATAAGAGCATTATTGATCCTTTAGGGAAAACAGTATCGTTAACCTTACAAGCAAAGTCTTCCGATGTAAACTCCAGAACTGAATGAAAATTGGTGGAATTGTAGGCACTGCTAATAGTGTTCTCACAAGCCACAAACTTTGTGCCATCTCCTCTGGGTTCGGGCAGTAGGACATTTGAAAGTTTGATTTTTTTTGAAAGTTTGACAGGGGGGACCCTTCCTAGCTCGAATTTTTGCATGTTAAATCCATAAGCGAAATCCATTTTCGCAACTCGAACAAAATCCAAACCAATGTTCAGACATGTTCAGACATAAAAATACGCTAGTCTTGTCTTCAAGGGTACACAATTTGAGCAGAAATCAGCCAAATCTCAACATTATAGGAATTATTTTGTTCGATTCGTCTGTAATTTGTTTCGTATAAATATTACTGTTTTCACAGTCACAACGGAAAAAATTCGAATCTTGTAACCGCGGGGTTGTTACATGTAGAGAAAAGCGAGTATGAAAAAGTTACACATGTATGATTCCGCAGTGTCACAAATGCAACAAACCTGTTCTTACACATTGTTATACTTTGGACAGGATTATCGATTTTAACATGAGGTACTGTGTCATTATCCGAGCCAGAGTAGAATTAAAATATTCGAAGTTTTTGCAAAATGTGATGAAATATCGAGACGGGGAAGGTATTTTTTACGGCCTTAGTGATCAACGAGTATGTTCCTGTAGTTAAACCAGGTTTTTACGTCAATTTAAAGTTTACCGAGATTTCACGATTTTTTTCGAAATTTCATGATTTTTTTTCGAAATTTCATGATTTATTTTCGGAATTTCATGATTTATTTTCGAAATTTTATGATTTATTTTCGAAATTTCATGATTTATTTTCGAAATTTCATGATTTATTTTCGAAATTTCATGATTTATTTTCGAAATTTCATGATTTTTGATTTCGAAATTTCATGAAATTTCAAATTTTGTGGCGGGGAAAGTATTTTTTAAGATTTTAGTGATCAAGGAATTCGTTTGTGCGGTTAAATGTGATTCTACGTGAATTTGGGGAATTTTTGAAATTTCATGAAATTTCATCAAATTCGAAAATTATAATCGCTAAGGCGATGTTGTTTGGCGCTGGTCCAGTCGTTGTAACTCGTTCCGTGCTGGAGCTTTTCGTGGGACAAAATCAAAAACGAGCACTTTTACAAAAGCGCTTCGCTTTAATAATATAAAAATATTAACACGTACTTAGCCGCTAAAGCACGTGCAGCGCTGATTGTACATATACTTATGTATAGTGACATGTCTGAACATTGGTTTGGATTTGGTTCGAGTTGCGAAAATGGATTTCGCTTATGGGATTTAACATGCAAAAATTCGAGCTAGGAAGGGTCCCCCCTGTCAAACTTTCAAAAAAAATCAAACTTTCAAATGTCCTACTGCTCGAATCCAGAGGAGATGGCACAAAGTTTGTGGCTTGTGAGAACACTATTAGCAGTGCCTACAATTCCACCAATTTTCATTCAGTTCTGGAGTTTACATCGGAAAACTTTGCTTGTTAGAATAACCGTTTTTTTAGCTTAAAAATCATTGTTTATCTATTCACTGTTACAAACCTCGTCTCTCCACTCAATTTTCTTCTGCAGTTATTTGGGTTTAATTACGGAGCGAGCTTTGAATAACAGTTACACCCAATGTGTTTCGTATCTGTTAGTGTGCGAGATTATATTAAGAGTAGCGCTTTAAATAAACGGAGAGATAGTGCTCGTTAGTAATAAGGAGTGCTTGGCATGCTACCTTTTGGGCATTGTGTGAGGCCATTGAACTATTAACACGCGGAACTTTAAATAAACGGACAGAAAGTACCATTTAATAATAAAGATTGCAATAATTTTGCTACTGCTATATGTTTTAATGCTTTTTGGGCATCAGATTATCTTCGTGCTAATGACATGCATTTTGATATCTTTCAAACGGAGATGAGACTGGGGCCAGACACTGAGATAAAGAAAACAATACCGATGATAATGCAATTGCTGATTGTGCTCCATGGTTTCTAATTACCTGAAATGTTGACTCTGGCCTTCAGATTACTCTTTTCTACTTGCTCATTGTCACGGAAAGGCAAAATATTCTGGAAAATAAAATACTCAAATGCTAATGGAATTGGCGGGGATTTCACCATTGAAACCTACATTAGGGTTTGCTCTGCTGGTTTTTCTGCTATCGTTAAAAATTTAGCGGAAGACTAAAAACACTAAGACTTTGGGAAAAATTGACCCGCAAAACCAGACATGTCCAGCCTTCGAAGGCTAGCCTTCAATGAAGGCTTCATTGAAGGCGGAATATCAATTTTCCAAAGAGTTGAGTAGGGCAGGCGGGAAGGCTGAATTAATTTGGGAAGGCTGAAGAAAGCCTTCCTAATATTAACAGAAAACGGAAGGCGAAGGAAGGAAGTATGTATGTAAATAAACCCTCTGCTATACTTAGAAGGCTTCGCGCATGCAATGAGCTACAATAGATAGTTGTAAATACAACAATGAGAGTGTACTAAAACACTACAAATATGCACAAACGTACAGTTATATAGTGCGCCCACTGTTTCAGTTCGTTTCAAAAAATTCGTTTCGTTTCAGTTTGGACGCTGAAATGAACCGAATTTATTGTTTCTTTTCAGTTCACAAAAAAGTGTTCCAGTTCGTTTCAGTTTGCTCGGTGAACTGAAACGAAACGCAAAACGATCGTTTCAGGCACGAAAATTTAAAATGCTTGACATTAAATACTTTATGACCCGGTATTCCCTGCCTAGGTTTATTACGACGTCAGGCATACTTCTAAATGCAAATCTATAACCTTCGGTAGCTCAAAATTGCGGAAGACAAAATATTTTGAAGGCTGAAGGATGAAGGAATGCGTTTTTTCAAAAAATTGCCTTCGAAGGCTTGAAGGAAGGCAATTTCATTTGGACACCCCTGCGGCAAAACTATGTGTGGTCTTTTTTATGAACAGTTTAACTGACCTTATACTAGTAATACTAACGCAGGATATGAGTAAGAATTAATCAGGTAAATGAAAATTATGCAAAGAAAATATGCAATTTTACACGTGGATTTAATCCAATATGATTCCCAGTATATTTCAAAAGTACACTATCCAACACGTGAACAATTATAAGCTGAGTGACACTACATGGGTTGGTCTAATTTAGCCTTCTGATTATTCGAAAATCTTTACAAAGTCCGGTCTGAATTTATAAATATTCCATTAGTAATTAACAGGAGCATTTCATGGAGTTATTTTAAAAACGGCCGAGTCCTTCCGCGAAGTCCTTGGTAAAACATTCCCAGTTTATTTGGGCAAAGTCAGTGTAAAATATTTGGCGGTCATGCGGACTCATCATCTGACATAGCTTCTGCATGTTTGATCCCAGGAACTCCCAATCGTTTAAAGTAAACATCTTGAAAACATGGGCGAGAATAAAGGCTTTCATTTGATGTTTGGCCAAACTATAATGTATCAAAATTAACGACAGATTAAACATCTCTGAAGTCGACAAATGAACTCTGATCTCAGAAATTACATATCGTACTTTTATCACAATTTATAGAGCAAACTCATTGGTTCCAAATTATTTACCTCGCTTTCCTTCTCTCGCTTCTACAAGCGTTCAGTGGAAATGACCTCAGCATAAAAAAAATCTTGGTTTTCAACTGAAAAATGATCTCACTGGTGGAAAAGGCTGGGTATTTCATGTAACGCATAACTGAGTTAGATTTTTTCTGAGTAGCTTCAAACCCCCATTTTACAATTTTCTCATTCAACACGGTGTTGTCTCCTTTCGGTACACAGTTATAGACGACAAATCCACTGTCGGAACTGGCGAACAAATAAAAATACTAGTATTAAAACCAGCAAGAAGACTGATATCTATAGATTGGAAATTGGTGTGTTACAATGTCCCACGTCTCCAGGCCGCCGCCAAAATTGTATTAACGGCATAATCCACTGGTGTGATGGGAGCCCTTGTTTTGGGGTTTATTAGAATAGTTTGATAAGCTCCAGTAAATATCAGGTGATAGAATTGACTGATACTGGCACTGGTGTCATTCCATCCTGGAAACGGTCCCTTACATGCAGCTAGAACTAGAGTTGCAAATTACAAAATTATAATAAAACACGTAGAACAAATGTTTTTCAAGGCAACAAATTTGAGTTGTAATTATGACGCCCTATTTTAAAACAATGTATTTTATTATTTTAAGAGAGCTAACTTGCAGCTGGTCGAACAATACAAACTGGGAGTTGGTCTTTGAATGATTCCACCAGATTTTCTGCCATACGCTTGGAAAACGAATAAGTGTTGGGATGCTGTTCTAAAATTCTAAATTAAAAAATAGAACACGTTTTAACGTCTCAACTAGGTTCAATATGGTCCGAGAAATTTGAATAACTATTTATGGGAAACCACCCGTACT
The DNA here is from genome assembly GCA_947179485.1 of Allacma fusca. Classification (NCBI taxonomy): domain Eukaryota; kingdom Metazoa; phylum Arthropoda; class Collembola; order Symphypleona; family Sminthuridae; genus Allacma; species Allacma fusca. Next base: position 67,178,161 of record OX359245.1, read on the forward strand.
TTTCATTCACAGAACTGAGCCACTCCGGCGGCATCTTTTGAAACGTTTCCAACGCTTCCAACGGTTCAATTTTAGTTTTGTAGACCTTTTCTTCCACTGGAGTTTTCGAGTGCATTAAAAATGCCGTTGAAACATATACAAATGCCTGTATGATAGACACGATCACTTTAATACATACTACATACACTTCCGTTCACATTGAGATATCTTCATTAACATTTGTACTAACTTTTAGATTAGTCATTCGTTCTGCGAGGCTAAGGACGTTGTAAGTTCCGCCGACGTTCAGTTTCAGGATTTTTGACACAGCCATGTTGAACCTAATGGCAGCTGCGCAGTGAATAACTACCTCAACATTCCTGATTAGTTCCAGTGTCGTTTTGTCTAATCCGCAGTATGGAAGGGACATCTCACCTTCGAGACAGCAAACTTTCTCAAGCAAGGAAGGACTGTTTTTCATGATATTTTCAAAAACCTGAAAGAAAAAAAAAATACAAAGCTCAAAAAATAATATAAACACGATACCCTGAACAGCACAATTGCAATCTGGATTGATTCAGCAGAAAATATGTATGACGATAGGATCAAATTTTTATTTTAAAAAATGCTTAAAAATATTAATACAGTATCTTTAGGGAAGTATATGGTCGGGTATGGGTACCCACTTCGAGGGAATAACAAGTAGTACCCAACATAAACGAATAATTATATCAATCGATGGTCACAACAATTTATATTACGGTATGATATTATCCTAAGAACAGCGACATCTTACGATATGCCTAACTCTTATGTGGGAAAATATTAAATTTGCTGTTAATGTGGATTCATTCCGCAACCCCTTAATCACATTAGAATTGAATTTTGTTACAAACTTTCGTCATGTTTTCAAATTATGGGAAAATGCTTGTGAAGTAGTAGAAATAAGTTAGTAAGCTGTTATCAAATTTTAAACTACTATCGAAATATGTCTCTTGTTCAAAAAAAAAATTGAAGGAGCATGAAAGCTGCAGGAAAGTTTAGAATTCATTTAAAATGCCCAGTAAAACCTGACGGAAGTTTACTGGGACTAAATCTGATTTGCTTTTATAATTCCGAATTTTTACAGTACCCTCTGTAAAATCTTCGAACTATCTCCGAAGTTCAAACAAAGACGAGAAGAGTGATGAGTGAATGAGTGAAGAGTCTATGAGTTCATGGACACTCATTCATACACACATTTCATATGATCTGGGAAGTAACCACTTTTGAGTTGTAAATTTTAAATAAAATTATTTGAACTAAATTAATAATTATTCGTAAATTGACCCACAACTGGTAAATATTGTTTTAAATCCCAATATTTACTTGTAATTTCAAATGTTTTGGAAACTCGTTTTATCGTTCATCCATATATCCGTATGGGTTTCTTAGAAGGGAAGTACAGATATGTCAAAAATTTCCAAAATGATCATTGTTTAGTGCAAACATAATAGATACTCGGGTACGGGTACAGATTTTAGATGAAATATGGGTACAGGTACTTCGTTTAAATTTGAAGTAAATGAGCGGGTACTAAAATAATTTACCCCGGTACTCGAGCAAGGGTCAAGGGTTTCTGTACCAAGTATTGTTCAGAAGAGCGCTGTACGTATTCTAAATGAGGCTTTGGTGGAAATTATAGTTGTAATTTGTTTGATCTTACCGTAGAATTTACCATGTCTGAATACTTAGACAGGATGCCAGCCTGTGAATCTGGTAACGGACGGACCAAAATATAAATTTTCCCAATATTGGGGCAAGACTGAAGAAGTTTAGCCACCAGACACTTCCCTACAAAACCTGTTGCCCCTGTGATAAAAACTGATTTGTTGTTGTAGAATTGACAAATGCCCGTATCTTTAGACATTGTAAGAAAATTGGTAAAAGAAAATAGTCTCAAATTCGCCAAATTTAGAGAATATACCAGGAAAGTGAATTCTAAGACTCTGTCTTGAATTCCTGTCAGGGCTTTCTTATAAAGCCATTCTGTGACGTAAAAAACGACCGTTCCACGGAATTTGCTTATCTTGAGGCTTAATATCCTGTAAACCCGGATTTCTATTCTTTGAGTTATTTGCACAAATTTGAATGTACAGTGTGCCCAGAAACCATTGCGCATGTAGTTTTTCCAAGATTCTATGAAATTACAATTTTTTAAGTTATATTTCTGAACAGAATTTCAAATAGACTGAATGCATTTCAAGTTACTCAAACATTTTATAGAATTGATTTTTGAATTTTGTTTGTTTCCTCGCTATACCTTTTCTAATTGCTGATGAATGTATTTGAAATGCGTTATTTCTTAACCAGAATAAAATTCTGTACAAGAAATATCCTTCAACAATAAATGTGTAACGTCATTAGATATGGGAGAACCTTTAAAACAAATGTTATTCAACACCATGGACTTTTGGGCTTAAAGTAATTTATCTTGTATTTAAGTTTATTTCGAACGTGGAAAGTATTAACACTTGCAGCACAAGCTCACTGATCCATAAAAATCCGTTTTAATTTATTTAATCAATCTGATTTAAAATATGAACTTGTGAATCGTCAACATAATAATTATATTTTGTTTTTCTTATTTATGAATTGTTCAAGTAAAAACTTAAAATTCAGATGAATTATCAAACAATAAATAATATCATTTATGTATACGCATGCATTATGTATTACTCGGTTGAAATAAGATAGTGACAAGTACGTCCAACTAGAGACTGTTCTGCTAAATTTGTTCCTCATTTATGATTTTGAATGATAACCGGTATTGTTGTACTCGGTTTCGAAACTCGAAATAGATCGCCATGGTCACAGAAGAAATTATTACTCAATTATATGTAGATATTATACGAATGAATTATTATTACTATTATAAACAGACCAACTTGAATAGCTAAATCCTGATTTATTGGGATTGGTACTTATTCTTGAAAATATTCCATTCCCAGGAAATTGCTAGTATACCAGTGGTAATTTACATAAATCTTAGATTTGGATGCTAATCATTAGCACACTGAAAACCACACGAAGGACTTGTGCTACGGATTAGTTGCTATCAGGACAATTGTTGTAGGAATAAACAAAATCTTAAAAATGCAGCACGCGTAAAGCTTAAAAGATTAAACTAACTAATGCAGCAAGCCGGGATTATTATTTTTACTATTTGATAGCAAGGAATCATGCTGTGGGTGTGGGATAAGAGAAAGAGAGAGAGACACGTACTCATGTTTTCCGTCCACAAGGAATAGGAACATCTAAAAGAAAGAGATCTACTACACTGAAATATTCACGTGTATAGGAACGTGTTTTACGACAAAAATAGATAAATAAAATAATTTCATACTCTCACTCTCTCTCTCTGGTTGTTTCTCTTGTCAAAACTAGAAATGACAAGTGAAGGTGGATTGAATCACCCGGTTGTTTACAATCATTTACTCGGATTCTGCAGATGATCTGGGATACAATCATGCTTGTTGAAAATACCAAGAATGTCTGCTTATACAGTAAAACCTGTATATAGTGGTGTCTCTAGGGAACCTAATATTTGACCGCTATGTACAGTGACCACTATATAGTGCATATATTAAATGAATATTTTAACGCGTTTAAGAAGACATAATTGAAACGGTCTCATTTTGTTTACACATCACTAATTTTTGACAGTTTAAAATTTTTCAACTTGTGTTGAGCAAGATATTCTGTATAACGATAATTCTATATAGTAATTCTAAATATTGTTTTTGAATACTACGTGAAATAGCTACCAACTACCGTAAAATTACTGTATTATTGAAGCCGGGAGATTCTCCGCAAATATAATTTAAACAAATATAATGTTTCTTCTTCCAAGATTCAATCCAACCATTTCTTGCTGGCAATCCTGCCTACCACTTTCACTTTGAGATTTTTCAATAATTCTAATATTCTCTATTTTTTCGAAATGGAAATCAAAGTGTTTTTGAACTGTACGTGGTATGGAGGTATGGTACCGGGAGTATGCTTTATCTAAAAAACCGTAATCTAGAATAATCTTAGAAATCTATAGAAATTATGAGCGACGATTTCGTGTGCACATGGTTTTTAATGCTGACCACTGTAGTCAGAGTTCGAAGCATGCCTTTCGTCATGAATGGACATAAGCCCGGGTCCATTATTGACAGGGGACCAGTATAGAGATAACCACTGTATACAGGGTTAACGTAATGTTAAAACATAGGGTGAATGACGGGGACACATGATACTGGCCACTGTGAACAGAAGACCACTGTATAGGTGGTCACTATATACAGGTTCTACTGTAGCTGGAATCCCTTGTCTTACTGGCGTTGGACTTGTAAGACAATGAAGATTCTTACACGCATGCCTGGTTGTAGTGGTCGGAACATTTCAATTCAATTCAAAATTTACAATTCAATCCAGTTCGAATGCTGAACTGGATTAAAATCTGTGTTTCAATTCGGTTCAGTAAAAAACAATTCAATTCAATTCAGTTCCCTCTATGAACTAGAGCATCTCGGGCAGTTGAAATTTGCGGGTAAGCCCGTAAAAAGCCCGGCCCGCCCGGGCTTCGGGTGGGTACGGGTAAAATTTATTACACTTGACGGGTAACGGGCGGGTACGGTCTTTTAAATGCGGTTGAAAAAGACCGTGAAAGCCCGTAAAAGCCCGTGAAAAAATTCATGTGTGGTACATGCTGGAACAGGGATTGTAAAAGTACATTGGCTTGAATATACATGGAACGACTTTCAAACGTTTGTAATTTTATCTTTGAAAAAAGCCTTGACATTCAATGCCAACGAATTAAATTGCAGGAAACAGTCGGAAGATCGCAAGTTTGAAAATCATTTAAACGGATACTTGTTGAATATAGATTTCCATAAATTATGTGAAGTGCAATGAGTGCAGGGATATTTTAGCAGGCGATCGCGCTAAGGAGGGACATCAACTCTGGCCAAGCATAATTGTAAGAATTCTGCAGTGGAAGCAACACCAGTTCTACCAATTTCATTAAAAAAGGCGAAAATGAAAAATTGAATAAGAAAATTGTTCTGGGTCTATAACTATGGATTTACAAGCTGGACTGGTATTAGCGGGCGGGCTACGGGCTTTTTTAAATTTTACGGGCCGGGCCGGGCTTTATTGTTGAACTTTAATTTCGGGCCGGGTGGGCACGGGTAAACATTTACGGGCCGCGGGCGGGTACGGGCCTAAAATATCCCACGGGGTGATGCTCTACTATGAACTGAACTGAATTGTAAACCATTTGGTTCGCCGGGCATATTTAAATACTGCAAAGGTGGCTAGGGTGGCGCGTCAGCTAAGGCCATCTCTCCTTACCCTTTTTATAGTATTACTTTGAGCTGATTTAAAAAATGCAAAATTTTGAAAAAAATAAAATTTTGATAATTTTTGAAAAAATTAAGCTAGTAGTACTGACTGGTAAGTGTAAAAAAAATCCATTGAAATCGGTGGAAAAGTTAGTCGTGTTTGATTTTTTTAATTACGAACACGCATTATGATTTCAACCAGTATTCTTTACTGGTCTAACACCTCCAAGAGAGTGGCCTAAAGAATGTTCACAAAAAGTTTGAACAAAATTGGTTCGGAGGAAAACGTCGGGACGAACAGTTCCAAGCATCCACGGACAACACTATCTTAGAAGGGGGCTGTAGCCACCCTAAAAATATTAACACATTTTAATGCTGGTTATATTGACGCAAAGATGGTGCTAATCTTATCCTTACAATACCGGTTTTGATTGAGCCTGAAATTGTTTTGAATTGGAATTCAAAGAAAACAATTCAATTCGATTCAAAAGGTGAATTGAATTATTCGGTTCAGTAAACGAACGAATTGAATTAAAAAATCCCTGAATTGAACTGAACTGAATTGAACTGAATTGTAAAATTGCAATTTAAACTGAATTGGTCCGACCACTACCTGGTTGTAAACAAGCAAAAATGTTTGAACGGAACAGTATTTTTGGAGAGGAAATGTATGTACATATGTTTTTATGGAATTATGTGACTTGTTTTAAAATAATCCTGAGGTCTGAATTAGGGCTACTGTACAGGACGAGACGTCCCGAGGGTTTCGGGGACCGAGTTCGGGACAGTTTCGGGGCAAATGTTTTGTCCCCATGTTATTTTGGGACGATTTTTTTTTGTCCCGAGGATTTCTGGAGGGGACAGAGTGGTCGGCGGGACAGACAAATTGTCCCCGCTGGAAGCCCTAGCCTTAATTAGAGCTTCCTTCGGGTTTCCGAAATCACGGAAGTTTCTTGTTCGGAAACGGAACGAAACGTTTTCGGGAAATTGTTTTGGTTCCGTAATTGAACCGGGATAAAACCGGAACATGCGCACTTGTACCCATGTTATTGGGACTTTGACGATTCAAAGCATCGGTATGGAAAATGTCACACGAAATATACGTCTAAGAACTATATAGTTGTGGCCAATTTTATTCAATATAAGCCCAAAGAATTAGTTGTGATCAATTTTATTCAATATAAGCCCAAAAAACTAGTTGTGACAAAACAATTGTGTCATCCATTATAAATATCACCGAGTTTTGTAAATAAAAATTTCTTATGGGATTTAACATTAAAAAATTTAAGTTGGACAGGGGATCGACTATTTATCTTCAAGTTAGAATTGAAAAATTCGACGCGATTTACCGCGCAAACCAGGGCGAGATGGTCCAAACTTTTGTTCTCTTTGGGACATTGGGCCAGGTACCTATAAGCTTCCACAAAATTTCATTCAGATCCGGAGTGGGCATGTGGCGAGGGTTACTTGTGAGCTTGCTCATTAGGAAAGTATACACATATGTATACCATTTTGCTTTTAGTGAAAACTGTATGTAGTTCATTTTGCTTTTACGAAGGCTTGCAACTATTCCGTTTTACCTTTAATAAAAAAGTCAAGTAGACCATTTTGGTTCTAATCGAAATTGCACTTATACCATTTTACATCTAATCGAAATTGTACATACCATTTTACATCTAATCGAAATTGTACATACCATTTTACATCTAATCGAAATTGTACTTATACCATTTTACATCTAATCGAAATTGTACTTATACCATTTTGTTTCCAATCGAAATTGCAGTTATACTATTTTGTCTATTCAACGACGATATATTATATAGTACACATTTCTTTACAGTCACACTAACAAGTAACCCACGCCCCATGCCCACTAGGGATCGGAATGAAATTTTGTGGGAACTTAGGTACCTGCCCCAATGTCCCAGTGAGAGCAAAAGTTTGTGCCATCTCGCCCTGGTTTGCGCGGGAAATTGCGCTGAAGCTTTAAATTCTAATTCGTGAACAAAGGGTCCCCCCTGTCCAACTTAAAATTTCTCATGTTAAATCCAATAAGGAAACTTCATTTTCAAATTTCACGAAAAAATTAAAATGCTTAAAACCTCATTGAAATCCCCTATAATACAATATAAGCATGTTTGCAAATTTGGTTTGGGCTATCTCGCTCTCGTTTTCGGTGGAAACCGGATTTACGTTAGAAATTTTTTAAAATGATATAAGGGTCCCTCCTCGTCTGCTTTAAAATTTTATATCCCATAACATTGGAAACATCCATTGGCTTTCAGAGGAGCTACTCAGCAGACGTCTTTGCCACTGAAGATAAATTTCCCTACACACTGGTCGTCTGTTCTAACGGGTCATGACCACAATCATGGTCTTCGATGCCAAAATACAAAATAAAATACCTGAATTAAAATATGGAAAATACAAAATACAAAGTAAAATACCTCAGGTTACATTGCTAAAATACAAATAAAAATACAATACTTGTTAGAAAATTTAAAATACTCAAATACAAAATACTGTATTTTAAATACAATACTTTTCTTCAAATACCCACCTAATCCTCACTATTTTCGATTTCTAGAACAAATATTTTAAAACAGTCACTTCAAAGACTGCATATAAGACATGTGTAGTAACAAATTGTTCAACGGTTGCCGAATAGGCCAGTCCATTATTATTATATTTTAAGTCGTTTTGACTGTTAATGAAGTAACATATTAATATGAAATTTTTATTTATTGGTAAATAAATGTATTTTCGGAATAATTATTATAAAAAGGGGCTAGTAACTAAAAATTAAATCGAGCAGGTATTCGTCTTCGGCGTATCTTAAATATCGTTGTTGAAGAGGCAAAATGGTCTGTGCTGTAAAAACCATGCGCACGTAGACCATTTCGCCTCTTCAACGACGATGCACAGTATCGAGTATCTCAACATGTTTGATGTAGCCAACGGATTCATTCCAACGTATGTTATTCGAATGTGTAAAATGGAATTTTCAGACATTGCGCATCGTATAAGCTACATACAGTGTCAAAATCAGAAATAATACCAGCGAACAGTATTTTGAGCAAAATACTTTATTTGAATTACATTTCATATTTCATTGAGAGTAAGTAAATACCAAATACTTTTGTACTTCCTGGCTCTCAAAATACTAAGTGCAAAATACTTGCTTACTGCTTACCAACTTTGAAATACAAGATACAAAATACTTTGTGGTCTGAAAATACGTATTTTAAAATACTGTATTTGAAAATACTGTATTTGAAAATACTGTATTTGAAAATACTGTATTTGAAAATACTGTATTTGAAAATACTGTATTTGAAAATACTGTATTTGAAAATACTGTATTTGAAAATACTGTATTTGAAAATACTGTATTTGAAAATACTGTATTCGAAAATACTGTATTCGAAAATACTGTATTCGAAAATACTGTATTTGAAAATACTGTATTTGAAAATACTGTATTCGAAAATACTGTATTCGAAAATACTGTATTTGAAAATACTGTATTTGAAAATACTGTATTCGAAAATACTGTATTTGAAAATACTGTATTTGAAAATACTGTATTCGAAAATACTGTATTCGAAAATACTGTATTTGAAAATACTGTATTTGAAAATACTGTATTTGAAAATACTGCATAGCTCTGATTGTGGTCATGACCTCATTGTCAGTCAATGAGGTTTTAAGCATTTTTATTTTTTTCGTGAAATTTGAAAATGAAGTTTCCTTATTGGATTTAACATGAGAAATTTTAAGTTGGACAGGGGGGACCCTTTGTTCACGAATTAGAATTTAAAGCTTCAGCGCAATTTCCCGCGCAAACCAGGGCGAGATGGCACAAACTTTTGCTCTCGCTGGGACATTGGGGCCATAGATGGGCGTTTTTCTCCCCCTCTGCCTCTTTGTGCGAGGGATGGAATATAGCCTGCTCGCACTCTCCCTCGTCATCAATCGAGCGACACGTTACGGGTTGTCCTCGTCCTCGCCCTCGTGAGGGGCTACTTTTAAAATACACCCCTCTCCCTCGCACTCATGAGGGTCCTCGTTATTTTATATTACACGTAAATAACCCCCCCTACAATTTCCTACAATACCTGTGCCTTCAAATAACTTTTTCGCGGACACTTGTTTAAAATACGACAACTTCAATATGTGTCCACATTCCTCCCAGTTCTGAACGTACGGAACTTTTGGATAGCTTAGAAAGTTTATAAAATTTCCTACAACCAAGCGTTCAAAACAAATTTTAAAAAAATTGTTGAAATAAACTACTGTATTCAAAATAGTGCCCTTTATTGGTGTAGGATTTACCCAGGTATTTGGGTACAGGTACATATTAGGTTTCGTGGTTGACATAATTGTAAAAAGTATAAAAAACTTGAACAATTTACAATGTTTTTTCGATTTTGTCCTGAAAATAACGTAAAAAAGAAGTTTAAAAATCTAATTCGTCGGTGCCTATCTTCCTTATATTTTAATTGTCGGCAACATGGAAAACATTCAGTAGTCAAACTACAATGTTTTGTTATAAAAGACATTTTTGTTGGCCTTTGACAATAATTCTTCATTATAATCGATTCAGTAGCTCAGAAAATGGCTATTATTGATCAAAGCTGTTTTCTACGTCTCCGGTTAATAAAGATTAGTCACAAATAGGTTCCATAACCTCAGACCAGTAATATTCAGTAGTAGGGTCTGAAAACAGCATTAATCGAATATAAAGCCCAGGTGCCCTTGTTTACAAATGACCATGTCTCCCCGAAATCCTTAAATGAAATTTGTTTCCGGAGTTTAATATGAGAAATTTTAACCTAAAAAAGAGGACCTTTTACTTTTAAAAATTAAGACTGGGATTTTTGCGCAGGGCCATAAACCATGTACCTAAGACGTGATGAAGTTGGTCTTGCTACAGAACAATATATGTATGATTTTAGCATAACGATTAAGGTAAGAGAAGGTCGTGAGGGCTTAAATGTGTACTCTGCCTCCCCCTCTTTCGTTCACATCCTAATCATAGGTCCTCTCCCTCATGTTCATGAGGGCGCCTAAAATAAACGTGTACTCGCCATCACCCTCGCAGTTTGTGAGGGCGAGGACGAGGGAGAGGGCGAGGCATCCCTCAATCCCTCGTGAGGGTGCCCATGTATGATTGGGGCAGGTACCTAAGCTCCCACAAAATTTCATTCCGATCCCGAGTGGGCATGGGGCGTGGGTTACTTGTAAGTCTCTATTGATGCTTATTAAACTCCTGGATCACTAGTCAGGTCGTAATAAATATTTAAATTAGGGACGGCATCAATCTTCGGACACGTCAACTTTAATAGATTTTGTACCACATGAGTATTCGGAGTCCTTTTGTAGTCGTGCATCTGATATCTGAGTTCCTAAAAGTTTCCTTCGCTGATTCGTCAAATCCAAATGCCTGAAGTTACTCGATTAATAGCCCTCGACGGAAGTTAATGTTTTCCCGGGATTGGAAATCTCTAGATAAATAAAGTTTTGAAAACCAATAATAACAATAATAATACATCATGTCAGTGTGATGGCTTATATTAGACATATAACACCACACTGAAACTTGAGTCAATTAGCCGAAAATAAATAGATAAGGGATAGTACCCATAAATGAGTATATAGGTAGGCAGAAATAACGAGTTAAATAATAGAATATTTATAAAAATATTTGAAATGGTCAAAATTATTGATTCTCCTAAAAGGACTTCATGTCTATACATTTTCATCAAATAATAAAGGACTTAGAGCAATACTACCAGAACTGTTTTAAAGGAAATACGTTACATTTGGGGTAAGACGTGCAGTGTCTAATATGTACTCAACTTTACTTCAAATGCAATTTTAAAATTTAAAAAAATTTTACTTCAAACTTTGCTTCAAAGAAATGAGATTACATATTTATGAAGTTTAGAAGTATTAAAAAAAGTTAAAGATAATATTTTAAAATACATTGGAATTTAACCCTTTAAGAAACCACCTATAATATATAAGCATATGTGTGTTAGCTTGGCATGATAATGTGATATTCCTATTGACACGGTTTATGTATATAATGTATAGACTAGGTGCTCATCATTGTGTAGGCGTGTGCCTGTGCCTGGGACTTGCAATGTTTACCTTCCCGCTACAGCTTTGACTTCTCCCACATTGAGCCAGACGAGCACAAATGCCTTAAAGAGCATGAGCGGTACTGGCTGCCTCTCACAAATGCTGTAATCTAAGCCCATATCCCATGCTCTGTCTGTGTGTGTACATATTGAGCACAAAATGAACTCAATAAATATCGGCTTCTCTATAATATTTTTCTCCATGTTGATAATAACGCTAATTTTTCCTGTCAACAATACCAAATACTAGGCCACTACTGGGCCGCATGGTATTTATGCTCGTTATATGTAATTAAATTAAAATGAGTTTCTGTGAAGAGCTGTAGTTGGGGGGGGGGAAACAAAACATGAAACACATTTTTGCCTTTACCTTCAGACTGATTCGTGGTACATACTCAACAACTCAACGACCGCCAACCGCAGAGAATAATTTTGTCCGGAAAGGAAATACACTCCTGACGGGAAATCAGTTCCTTCGTTTAATATTACGATCCTCCCAGAATCAACGAACAAAACAAGTTAGAATTCTCATAGGAATTCGTAGCCTTTGCAATGTTATTGTAACTGACTATTTAGTATTTCAATTGTCCTAGGACAGAAAAAAATTCTGAGAGAATTGTGGAATGCACTTATGTAACTACAATATAATTAGCCCTTGAGAAAAAACCCACTGATTGGGTTCTGTAAATACGTAAAAAGGCATTCTTACCTCAACTGAAATACTCAACTGAAATACTCAACTTAAATTCCCTGAGACATTGAAACAACTTTTGTATTGACCTTTATTGTCTACTGTCTTGGGCTGCTAGAAATCGCAAATATTTGCAGTGAATGGCAAATATGAAGATAATTCTATTTTTAAATTTTAATGTAAGAGGGTCAAAATTTGAATAATTTTTCTGTATACTATAATGAGGGAAAAATTAAAATTGCAATAAGCGGGAGCTCCTTGTAATATTTTTTCTCCTGGCGAGGAATCGTTGTTTCTGGGAGGTCTTGACGTCTTGAGCAGAGAGAGAGAGAGAGAGAGAGAAAACAAAATTCTTGTATTGTGTAAAACAAAATGAATGAAATCTTGAGAAGCTATATGCTAATGCAAGAATGTCACATATAATGAGGATAATGTATGAATGCATGCCCAAAACAGATACTCGACATTCCTGTAGACACTTTTAACAATAATAAATTGAGTTTTAGCATCTGCCTCTAACTGAATCAAAATAAAATTTAAAAAGTGTACAACAATACAGATTATTTATATGGGGGGAATAAATTACTTATAAAATGCCTGCTGTTAGGGGAAGGAGGGGAAATTGGTCGCATAAAAATGTTGGCAATTATATGAATTCATTTTTCATATAATATATACATGGTGATGGTAAGTACTTAGAAAATTTACAAGTGAATAGATACATAAAATTGGTACAATCGGTACTCCAAAATTTCCTTCAATAGGGAAATTACATTTTTACTTGGAATAATTATATACAATATTATAGCACGGGAACCATTCTAAGACTATATTAATGGAGCTGAAACATCGGGTGCTCCGCGGAGAATTACGTAAAAAGGCTTTTACGCTTTCATACAAAATATTTATTTCAGTACAAATAAAACTGTGCCACTTGTCCAAACAATCCAAATTGATGGTATACTTTGCATGGAGAAGATACAAGTACATATAATTACTAGAAGTTTAGTCAGCAAAACATGTTACAATTTAAGATTACACAAGACCTCAAAATTTGATCTACACAAGTGAAAGGTAAGTTAGTATAGAGTTATCCTGCAACATCAATTTTTATGTCAGTATATACACATACAACATATATATATATATATGCATGTATACTTGTTAAAACCAAACACTATATCTCATATCTAAGTAAGACCTACTGCCTCCGACCAAGTAATTTGTTTAGATAGAAATATATGAGAAAATGAAGCAAATTGTAATTATTGTAAGACTATATATAATATAATAATAATAACGGAAACAAGTGTACAGTAAAAGACAACAAGTCGACGATGGAAATGGAAACTTAGCTTTAGATTATTATTATTATTATTACTCATGTAAAGTTTCAATTCGGTTGCTAAGAGTACTTGACTACGCCCGTGTGAGTCTCAATGTGCTTCTTGTACTGAAGGTAAACCTCAAAGGAGGCTTTGCACTTGATGCACTTGTACTCATATGAGTCGTACGGGTTCTTCTTAGATTTACATTGAAGCAGATGCGAGGTGAGTTTGTCATAGCTGGAGAACTTAAGGCCACAATGGGTACATGGGAAATTTTTGTCTTGCGGTGTGGGCTTTACCCCCACATTCCCAATTGTCCCTGTGACCTTATCCTTGTCCGGAGAAATAATCCCCGAGCTATTTGGTAGATCAGGACTCCTTTCCGGGAAGCCTTTCCTCCTTCGGTTCCTACTCGATGTAGAGGGCCCTTCCTCAATGATTTCCTCCTCCACAGCTCTCCGCTTCGGCTGATGATTCTCAACTTTCAGGGGTTTCTTCCCCCGTTTCCGACTGTTAATCACCGTTGTATAGTGTTCCGTGGGTTCGGACTCCGTCAGCCTGGGCTGGACCACGGAGCTCTCATGATTTCCCGGAGGGAAGCAAGAGCTGGAGTGAGTAATGTATGCAGCAGCATTCCCAAACTTCACCTTGCACTTCCAGCAGTAGTAGTCAAAATCATCTTTGTTGAGCCCGGAGGATGAGGTTGTGTCGGACTCGGATGAGTCCCCTCCGATTTTGTTCCACTCATTCCCAACCTCATTCCTCAATGTGACGATATTATTGGCTGCCGGGACTTGCGGCTGGTGAGAGACCATTGAGGACGAGTGAGCAACTTGCTGATTCACTATTGGAATATTTTTGACGGGGCTGGTTGTCGTCGCCGTTTGATTCATCTGCGTCTGATTCCCCTGATTCGGCACTACCACATAATACTCCACAGGGTTTGTGTAGTAGTTCTGGGTCTCTGTATGATTCGGGATGTGACCTGTGGCGGGAGGATGCCATGAGGAATGTTGTTGAGTTGTGGGCAAGAAAGTATTTGTTTCCCGTTTGGGTTGAACCATTGGCCTTCAAAAAAATAAATTCAAAAATTTGTATACAAGAAATATTAAATTATACAGTAATAATTAATTAATTTCAATTAATTCAATTATGTATAGAGGTACTCCCAATGATATAATTTATCGAGCCATCAATATATCGATTCTAAGCGCTTACATATATTATTACATATCTCAAATTAAAAATTACAAAATTAGAGGAATAATTATTTATTTCTGATTCAATTTCTTACCTCGGGTCATTATAGACAACTTCATGTGTTCCACTAAGATTCCTTTGATTCCCATTGAGCTCCTCACGATATTCCTGATGATCATTGACTTGATGACAGAATAGCTCAAGCTTGTCGCGGAACACACGCTGACAGTATTTACATACGAACCAGAATCCGGTATATTGAGATCTGGAGGAATCCATTGTTTTGGTTTTATTTTGATTTTTAACGACCTTCCTGGAATTTGTGAGGAGGCTTGAAAAGTTGTAGAATGTAGATTCTCTAGGTTTAACTGGATTTTTAGAATGGGGATGTACTGGGCAACGACATCGCTTCTAGAATTTTTCCCCACTGATTTCTATTGGGATTGTGCAAGTGGGAGCTTTTTGAATGTCGCGGCTGAGCTCTGTAACGTGATGTGGGCGAGGGTGGCTCGGACGGCCACAGCTGATTGAGTCTAGGGAGGGTGGCTCAGTACGTGGGATAAAATGTCGTTCGTTCATGTTAAGATCCCTATGAAATTGTAAATTAATTATTAGAGCAAATACAGTGTAGTGTAAGTTACTTCTCGTTTTAATAGATTCATTCATTAGAGCATGATGTCTGGAAGTGCCAAATATATGCACATATTGCTATTATGTAGCCTCAATGGCTTAGAATGTTTTTTTTGATAGAATAAAATGTAGCTGAGCTAACGGGTTTTATTATACTGAGAGATTGTTGGATTTTGTAAGCGCTTTTGGAATAAAATAAATGTAATTTAAAAGAATCTCCAAGGCGACTTTGTCTGACTAAATGTAGATCTTATAAGGACGATACGGCAGAAAGTTATTTTAGGGATTTTTATGCTAGATGTAGATAACGCTAATGTAATTTTATTTTTAATGGCTCTTATTTTAGACATTTTTTTAGAAGTGGGTATGAGGTGCTTTTTTATAAGATCATTTTCTCCGCAAAATCAAGGGTAAATATATCTGAGGATTTCTCGAGTCTCGTGTGCTATGATATAATTTCCACCTCATAAAAGGATATTGGCGTAAGGAGTGGTGGGATTTTTAGAGAAAGATATTCTAGATTACTTGCTTAGGAATACTTAGGATTACGTATCAAAAAACATTTTAGGATTGTGATTACGGGATTACATTTTTAACATCTAGGTAGAGGTTATGAGAGTTGACAAGTTACTTGTCAAATTTTTAGATTGCTGCAAGATTATCTATATGGAATTACAATTAAATTATTTGGTATTTTAAATTTAGAGCATGGGGCAACTCTCCTAAATTTTTAGATGCGGATTTCTGGTAAATTATAATGCGGTCTCGAATTTTAAGTTTATGTGCTATCGGACATATTTTGTATTGCAAATAATATGAGTATTCTTTAGAAATCTGGGACTGTATTTTTTGTGTGTGCATCTTTTTACATGGGATTGAGGGATTGTATAAAGACTACACAAGGGTTTACAGAACAGAAATCCTGGATTTGTGTAAACTGGTATCCGCTCATCCTTGGTTATAAAAGTCTTACTTATTTCCAGTGCTCGGCACGGGTATGGGTAATACTCGGGTAAACGGGTACGGGTACGGGTATGGGTACTACACAGGTACCGATTTTGTGTACCCGATCAATTTCGGGTACTACCCGGGTACATTTTGTTCGGCTTAAAATTTCGGGTACGGATACGGGTATGGGTACGGGTACAAGGATTTCAAAATGGGTATATACCCACCGGGTATAGGGTATAATGGGGTCATTTACTCATACCCACGACCATTGTACTCGAATATTCGGATACTTTGAGAATTGAGACATTTTGATGAATTTTATACCATCATGCCCATACGTTGGAAACTTTTGTCCGTATTTTTAGTGTTTCTGAATACATATAGCTTAATGTTAATACTCTTTTAACCTTACAACATACAATAAATGTATTTTAGACTGTAGCTAACATATATGCTTTTAGGGAAACATGAATTTCTACTAGTCTAGTTTTTCTACTCTTCAATGAAAATATACAATATCAAATACAGCTCTAGCTAGTCAAAATTACACACTAAGGTATCATGCGTTATTGTACATAACGTACTATACACTGCATTTAGAGAAATCTGGATATAAAGTACCCGAGTACGAGTACGGGTACTACACTGTGATACCCGAGTATGGGTTTTCGAGTATTTTTCGGGTACGGGTACAATGCGGGTGCAGGTACATGGTTTGAGATTACATTACGGGTACGGGTATGAAAAATTTGTACCCGGATACTCGGGTATGGGTACGGGTATAGATACCAGACATTGCAATACCCGCACTTCGGGTACGGATACGGGTACGGGTACCGATTTTTCGTACCCGTGCCGAGCACTGCTTATTTCTTTCTTCAGTGGTGCATACCCTTACAGCTAGTGAGCACTTTAACTAATTAGACCAATTACAGGGTAACCTACATGTAACTTGCATTAGTATACAATAGTCTCATTGAACTTGAAACGCATGAACAATGACGTTACCACGAACATCCGTCTGTACATACAGTACATTGCAAGACAAATGTGTGTTGCACTGTTGTTTACTCATTTTATCGGAAATCCATTTACATGTGTTCATGTTTTGAGGGCTACCATGTAATATGTCATATTCTGGGGCTTAGCACAGCAGTCTTATCCCAGTTCTATCCAATTTGCGGGAAGAATGTTGCAAAGTTTAATTTAAAGCTATTTCAGTTAAAATTATTGAACATTTTTAATTTTCCCAAGGCTTTATGATAATTCCCATCCTATCGTTTAATAGTGTACAAAAATCTAAATTATTTACTAAAGGCATGTTGTTGCACCTTATTCAAAATCAATAATCTACAGATCATGAAAAATTTTATGCACGATTCAAAAACGTAAAAATGTTCGACCAATCACAGTTCATATATAAAATGTATCTAATACTAACACCCCCCAAATAAATATTTTGTAAACTTATAACGTCAGATATTTTCCCATTTCCCACTCTCTTAAACTTTTTTTGCGGCACAAAATGCTTGAGATTAAGACCCAATGACTGCCATGCATGTAGCAAGCATTCCAAGAACGTACCAAAAATACATTTCAAATAGTTTATTTTAATTTTGGGTTTTTCTGGAATATTATCTTTTAAAAATTGAACAGAAACTGACTTTGAAAACGTTTAATGAAAAAAACTAACAAAGTTACCCCTGTCCTATGCTGAGAATTTTAAGTGTACTATTAATTCCTGTAGGCTACTAACAAGCTCGACAAATTGTTAATAACAATAGACAAAATGGTTAGAATTAGGCATTTGTCCACGTAGAAAAATCCGCCCACACTGATCCTGATGAGTCTCACCGAATTACGATATCTCCGAAACCACGGGTGCGAAATTGTCCTCCATGAAGTCAGCATCCCCTTGCAACTTTCGTGAACTTGGCCAAACATCCCAAAAACCAACAATATACAAAACAGCATGGACAGCCCCCCAATAAAGTTTCGAATACTTTGATAAACAATTGCCATGAACAGGCGAAAAATTACAACAAAAATACAAACATCGGTCAAGAGTGGCCACAAGCTGTACATTTCTGTAAACAAAGTTTGCAGTACCCCAAGATGGCGATACGAGAGACTCATCGAACGAAGCTTTTGCTCGTCCATTGGGGTTGTACTTTCTTTATTTTTCCCCACACTGGAATAAATATAAATTTTCCTAAAATTAGAAGCAACAAACTTTACTTATGCGTTTAATTAACTGTCAAAAAATTTTTAAGTGTACCACAACTTCTCCAATGACACCGTCATGTACAACCCGTACGTTATAGAGTTGATGAAATGAAAGATATACATATATATGTGAAAAAATATGACGTTAAATTGGAGGATTGTGAAGATCAGCTTGGTTGAGATTGGCAGATTTTTCCTGCCCATCAGATCCGTAAGGAGGGATGACAATAAGTCTGGACTCTCCGGAGTAAACAGCACCTTCCCCGCCCTTGAAACACTAACAAAAACAACTATAAACAAAGCAGTGCTTGAGAAAATTTTGATTTTCTGGGCCAAATTCATATCTATGTTGTTGCGAGTTGATTGCGTCTTTTCTCCCTGATATATTACTCCTGCGTCTGTAATGTACAGAATAAATCATTACTGGGACTCTTTGGAGATTGTTAAGCTACAGATGTCCAGGAGTAGCCTTCAAAGGCGTTATTGAAGGTGGTAAAAATTCTATTTGGAAATTACCTCGGATTTTGAGAGCAATTTCTGCACTCTGGTTAAACAAAAAATGCAGAGCTCCCCAATTCTTCCAATTAATGTAATGATTCACGTCCATGGCCGTATACAACCACGGGTAAAAGAATCCAGCGACTTTGTCCTTTAAGGTTGCATCTTTTTGCTCAAGTGTTTGAAAATATCGATAAATCAAAAATATTTGGTAAATAAGTTCTAAAACTAAATTCCAAATATATACCAATTTATATACCGCAGTGTTCACAAACTCAAGTCTCCCTGTTTTAGTATCGTATTTGTATGGAGAGTAACCAATTTTGTGGGCTGCATTAAAAAAAATTCTTAATGCGGCATTGCTTTTATTACTGCCATACTTTGGTAATCCACGTTGTTGCCACTTTTTTAGGATTGTTACTTGAAATTTAGAAATGTGCTGGGATTCCATCCGTCTCTTTAAAGCGTTGAAGGCTGCACTGTAAAAAATTAAAATAAGCACTTGATTTCCTTCTAGATGGGACATGAGTCAGTGGAACAAGGACCTGGTATGTATGTAGTTTTTAACGGACTAAAGAACCCTTAATGTTTTCCATTGCCTGCTTTATACACACTAGTTTTAATGGCGAAATTAAAGCAGCCCTATTAAATCGTTAGGTGTTGTAAATCCTTATTTAAATTACGCACTCCATGCTTGAAATTTATGCTATTCGTTTAGAGTTAAAGCAAAGTTTGTCAATTGATAACTAAACTTACTTGGTTTGCAAATTTTATCAAAGCAAATTCTTACCAATATAAAATAACGAAATTGCAGGAATTTTTTTATGTTCCGTGTAGATACAGATACTTGGGCTATGGTTAGCAGCATTTACACTCAACAAGATTTCGTATTCGTTGTAGCTGAGTCACTAACCAACAAAATAATTACTGATTTTTGAAAATAATTACTGATAGAGCGTATGTGGATAAACAGTATAAGTCTCTATTATTTTGCCATTCTTGCCGGTGCTCTTCATTAGAAGTAGAGCTTCCTTCGGGTTTCCGAAATCCCGAAGTTCCGTGTTCGGAAACGGAACGGAACAATTTCGGAACATTCTCTTTGGTTCCGTCATTGAATCGGGACAAAACCGGAACATGAGCACTTGTACCGATAATATTGGGACCGGGACGGTTCAGAGCATCGGTACGAAAAATGTCCCATATAATTTATGTCATCGGAAAGCGGAATTGTTCTGTTCCGTTCCGAACCGATCCCGGTACAATTTCTGAAGTGTCGCGCCATCGTTCAACTAGAATGGAAACACATTTCTTATCGCACTGGCTTGTGAGCAGTTTTTGGCCAAAATAACGAAATTGGATGACCACAGATTTAATTTACGCAAATGCTTATATGTAATGCGAGTATCGTTTTCCATGAAAATCAACAGAATAACTAATTTTGTTTAATAAACATGGGCATGGGCGATTTTTCTCGAAATGAAAATTCTGAAATCGAAATTATTAGCAGTAATGAAGCAAGCTTGCAGGAAATTAACACTGTTAGAACATTGAAATATACACGCTACAAATGTTTATTACTAAAAAATAATTAATAATAATTATATAATACTGCACAGTAGTTCTTTTTATATGGCCTAATTATTATTAAATATTATTTTATATAATTAAATAATAGCATTCACTAGCATCCAATATATTAAAAGTATATCATGTATATTAAGTTGCCAGTAATTTGTACACGCATTTACGTATATGTTGTAAACAATTCCGGGATATTTCGGAACGGAACGGGTTCGGAACGGAAAAACTAGCATAATACGGAACGGAACACAACCTGTAACGGAAAAAATACTTTACTCCTGTGTTCCGAACGGTGTCAGTTCAAATGTTCCGATGTCCCGACAGCCGGAACGGAACCGGGACCAATATTATTTGTAGGTTTCGGAACGGAACGGAATTTCCTACGGAACAGAAATGTTGAACACATTGGAAGCTCTAATTAGAAGTATTCCTTACACTCAGTATTCTAGGTATGTATAATGTTTCGAAGTTAAATTCCATGCAGTATAAACAGTATCTTAGTTCAGTAGATATGTACTTGTTGATAGTAATCAATAACGTCCGTACCACTCGTGTATGTAATAAGCAATTACGTACTTTGAGATTTCAGGGACATTTATTCATTGTTAAGTCCGATTGTTTCTATAATTACTAAAACTATCCTCTAATTGTAAGGTTCTTGTAAACTGACCATGTATTTATAGTAGCTTTTTTGGCTCTAAATGGATCTGTAATAATAATTATATAATACCAGGAGTGTTGACAAAGCGTGGAGCAATTTTCTGATTATTAGTGACTATTCTGCAAATTATTTTTGAATAATTACATTATTTTGCTTGGAAAATAAAATATAATTGGATGGTTAACTAATGTGGTTGTTTAACTATAATAATTATGGTAAATTACGAAAAAGGTTGTAAGGGACCATGTCATTTTATCGACCTGGATAAAGATTCATCAATTCATTCATGATGACGGCATCAATTTGTATAAGTTGTATTAGTAATAATTATATTAGTAAATATATAATAATTACATATGAGCTGAAAAATCCCCTGCCTTTTCCACAGGTGTTACGGACTACATACGAATCTGAACGCTTATTAATTCAGTTGTAGACATTTAAATTATTTCACGGATTTTTTTGAAATGTTACATCTCAATATTAAAACTTTCGAAATGTAGTAATTAATTGTAATGAAATGTGACGTAAAATATTAATTGTACATATCGTTTCAAACAAATAAGGGAAGGACTACAGAACTGCATCGTTTTGAGTCTATTGATTCTTATACGCTACTAACAAGCTGGACAAACTGTTAATAACAATAGATAAAATAGTGAGAGTTAGGCATTTATCCACGTAGAAAAATCCGCCCACACTGATCCTGATGAGTCTCACCGAATCCCGATATTTCCGAAACCACGGGTGCGAAATTGACCTCCAAGAGGTCAGCATCTCTTTGCAACTTTCGTGGACTTGACCAAACATCCCGAAAATCAACAGTATACAAAATAGCATGGACAGCCCCCCAATAAAGTTTCGAATGCTTTGATAAACAATTGCCATAAATATGCGAAAAATGATAATGGAAAGAACACAGACATCACACATGAGTGGCCACAAGCTGTACATTTCGTTGAATAAACTTTGCAGTACCCCAAGAATACAATATGAGTGACTCATCGAATGAAGCATTTGTACGTCCAAGATGGTTGCACTAGTCTGTGAGTTTCTCTCCATACTGGAAACAAAATTTAATTTTTTTTTCAATAAATAAGAACCAGAAGAAACAAATTACTCCTATTCAAATTTTCAGTGTATGTACAATTAATTATATAGGACTTAGTTGTGTACCCTAGTTCCTCTAATGAGAGGGACATGTACAGTCCGTAGGTTATACAGATGACAAAATGAAAGGTAAACATGTATGCATGAAAGAACGTGACGTTCCATTGAAGGACTGTGAAGATCAGCTTTGTCGTGATTGGGAGATTGTTTCTGCCCCGCAGATCCGTTACGAGTGATGAAAATAATTCTGGACTCTCTGGAGTAGACATCACCTTCCCAGCTCGTAAAATACATGTAAACAATACTAGGAACATAGCAGTGCCCGAGAAAAGTTTTATTTTCCGGGTTAAATGCATATCCACTTTGTTGTGAGATAATTTCCTCTGTTCCCGCTGTTGGTGGACTGACGTGTCTGTAATTTGTAGACGATATGAATGTACGAATTCGACAGGGCTATGGATGATTTCGAATAAACTGTAATTATCTTGCTCCAAAAAACATTGAACATCATTTGTATTCAAATAGTTAATTTCATACAAATAGAAAAATTCATCAATGATATTATCGTTGGGACTTGGGACTTTTTTTGAAATCTGATAATCACATTATCTAATATTCTTAATTTTATTTAAAATATTATAAATTAAATGAATTTTGAAAAAAAAATGTTCTAAAAACGGACCAAAAGTTTTGATAGTTTGTCTCGTGAATAACAAGCTCTGATAAATTTTTCTTTCGTATCTCAAAAATTTAGAATTATTAGAGCCCGCCTCAGCCCATTGCCCCGCTCATTCGATAGCATAGGTTTGTGAATGATTAAAGATAAAAACACATGCGCAGGAAATTATTGGTGACAAAAACATGGTGTCTGGTGTCAACACTCCTGCTACGGATACAGAAACTCTACACCATCAAACCGCCATAGCAGGCTTGGTTGCTTGCATAAACTTATATGTGTATGTAATTGCTAGTAGTGCATTTTGCCCATATACAATATAGAAGTGATTGGGATGAGTAAGTAATTATATATATGTCCAAATATTTGTGTTCCTATAGGGAAATCACATTTATTAACCGGGCTTTTATAAATTTAAAGTGCTACATTTATTAACTTTTGAAAGTTACCTCGGAATCCGAGAGCTATTTCTGCGCTCTGGTTAAACAATAAATGCAGAGCTCCCCAATTCTTCCAGTTAATGTAATGATTCGTGTTCATGGCAGTATATAAGAAAGGGAAAAAAATACCAGCGACTTTTTCCTTTAAGGTTGCATCTTTTTGCTGAATTGTTTTCCAATATCGATAAAATAGGAAAACTTCGTAAGTAAGCACTAAGACGAAATTCCCAATATAAATCCATTTATATATCCCATTTTTCCTAAACTCAAGTCTCCCAGTTTTCCTGTCGCATTTGTAAGGCGAATATCCAATTTTGTGGGCTGATTTTAAAAAAACTCCTATTGTGGCATTTCTTTTGTCCTTCACATGTGTTTGTCCCTTATCAGGTGTTTCCACTTGAAATTGAAAAATTATTTGGGATTCCATTCGGCTCTTAAAAGCGTTTTTTTAAAACACGGTCTCTAAAATTGCACTTAAAATGCCTTAACTTACAATTAGTTTGTAGTAAGGCATTCCTGATATACACCCACATCTACAACCCATTGTTCACAAATTAAAGACGCCTTTCACTCATGTCGTTCCTGCAGGAACGAAATTGGAGACTGCTGTGTATATACAACGAAATCGAAAACTTGAGTTACTTTACGACCCGACTCGGTTGATCAAGAAACTAATAACTGAATTTACCAACTTCTGGATGTTTTATGCTTTGAAAAGTGAAAATTTAATTATGAAATTCCAGCATTTCAGCAGAAAGTTGTGTATGGTGTAAATGTTTATTTTAAATATATCTGGTATGAGTGAGCATGTTAGAACACTATAGTAACTGCTGATATTTTGTAAAACGTTCAGGCCAAGCTTGTCAAGTAATAACACATTTTGATTTCCTTTTGGTTCAAAGCAAACTATTACGAAAATAAAATTGTGGTTAAACTTAGGTAGACAACCTGTTTTCTAGTTTAAGACCCTTTTTATGTTGTGGTGAGGGTTGTACTACGATATCCGTCCCCAAAATCGAATGTTCCGAATTACGATATCCGTCCCCGAATTACGATAACCGTCCCCAACTTCCGAATTACGATAACCGTCCCCGGATTACGATAACTGTCCCCGAAGCCGAAAACACTGAAGTATCCGTCCCCAACAAAGCAATTCGGCGTACTTGGCACGTAGTGCCAAGTTAATACATAATTATAATACCATAATAATAATAAGAAATCCCATGATAAAACCCTATATACCAGATAGGAAAGAATAAGCCTGCTCACTTACAGTCCCTACCAACTTGACGAGCTTATTGAACACACCGGCTGAATCTCGTATTTGTATTTCGTATTACAATCACTTCAATAAAACGTTCAAATACAGCTTATTTCAGCACAACGCTCACACTCATTTCGTTAATTTCAATCCTTCTTAACTATCTCGTCCTCCGAGACTACGATGGCCCCGCAGGGGCCTTCGTAGTCACATTGGCACCCCTTTCCAGCTCTAAACTAACCTAACCTGAACGTCCGAAACGACGGGGTTAGGTTTTCAATCCAGAAAGCTGGTATGCCCTTGGAAATTGTACATCGGGGACGGTTATCGTAATCCGGGGACGGTTATCGTAATTCGGAAGTTCGGGACGGTTATCGTAATTCGGAAGTTGGGGACGGTTATCGTAATTCGGAACTTTGCCTTTCCTTCCCCTAAATCCTAACCCTTCCCCCAAAGGGCCATCCTTTCCCCCGGCCCTTAGGTTTGTTCCTCTACTTGGGACAGTTATCGTAATTCGGGGACAGTTATCGTAATCCGGGGACGGTTATCGTAATTCGGAAGTTTGGGACGGTTATCGTAATTCGGGGACGGTTATCGTAATTCGGAACATTCAATTTTGGGGATATCGTAGTTGCCCCATAGTTTCAATAACAAACCCATTAATACTTGCTTAAAGAGAGTAGGCCGAAAATACTGTCTACATAATTTTTACTCCATGGAATGCAATTATTTTAGCATGCTTTGGTCTGTGCTTAATCTTATTTGAGCAGCTAAATCTTCATGTTGTTTATTCCATAAGCGGCAATATGCACATTTAAGCAGTATTATTTTGAGATTTCGGTAATATTTAGTTTTAAACGATATTGTAAGGTATAAATACATAGTTGTAAGAAGTGTAGTTGTAAGAAGTGATTTTAGTCAAGTAATAAAATTGTTATTAGTGTTAAAGGTCAGCTCTAGCTGCGTCTAGAGCAGAGTAAAGAATCCCTGACCAGGGACTTCTCACGCTCCACTTTGGGACGCGTCTCATCTCATGAAATGATGTAATGATGTATGAATCACACACGACAGTGTTAAAGTGTGTGCAAATCTTATTTGAGAACTTGAGTCTTAGACTGAGAGTTATTCCTTTCTGTTTGATTTTTAGAATCCTCTGAGATTCCCCTTTTGTTCTATTTTTAAGTTTCTGAAGTTATTGTTGAAGTAATTATCATTTCGTTTTCAGTTTCATTTTGAATAAATAATCAGCCTTCGGGTTATCTTATTCAATCATTGTGTGGATCACATTTGAGACTTTTATGAACTGCTTTCATCCAATTAATTACATTTTTAGCACGATTTATAACTGATCAAGTTTGGAATGTTACTCAAATGGAGTGACCTCATCCTGACAATAATATTACGAACGATAGGGTATCTATATAGTTGCCGCAACATGCTAATTTCTAAATTGTAAGGTTCTTCTACTGACCAATTAATTACCTCCAGATACTCTCTAATTGTAAGTGGTTCTATAATAGTTATTAAACCCAGGGGCGATGTTGACAACGCGTGGGACAATTGCTCAATTGGTGACAACTCCCTAAGAAATTTCTGAATAAGTCGTTTTTCCATTTCCTTTTAGACATTTTGCTGGAAGGTTAAATAAAGCCTAATTGGCTGAGTAATCGCTCAACGTTAGGGTAGTAATCGAAGCACAAGTAACAATTATTGCTAACAATAGTTGCCGAGCGTTCAAATTTCAACACGAAAATGCAATGTAGCTGTTGCAAAAAACTGGGGATTTTGCGGATTGCTATATCATTTGTAATGCTAATAGTCCCGTTTGATGAAATCAAATTACACGTAAATGCTCACAAGTAGACGTTAGTTTTGGCTGGAATTGTCAATGGGTTAATATGCATGGATTTCTTCATGATTATATTTCTTATAACTCGTTAATGGTATTAACAAAGATGACACCATGGCACGCGATCCCACGGTTAGTTTTTACACAAAATCAGAAAATTCATGGTTACCAGAACGGTATCATATTTAGTGACATTATATTTTGCATTTATGATTTTACGTCATCCATATTCAATATGACACAGCGTATGGTCTACCTATCATGAGATTACTGATGTATATTACTGATGTGAGAACAGAGATATTTTCGGTTCAAATTTTGACCCATACAGTAATTATTATTAATTAGTAATTTATTAATAATATTTTTATAAAATATAGAAATTATATTATTATTTTTATTATTAGTATTTTAATTACGGTCGATTATAATTTTATTCAGCGTATCAATCCTGTTGTTTCAAAATTCAGACAATTGCGATGTAGTTTAAATTCAGCATAAAGTTCAGCTTCACCGTCCATTGAAATTTGAATGTGAACAGCCCGTACGTTGTACAGACGATAAAATGAAAGGCATACATGTATCCATGAAACAATGTGACGTTCCATTGAAGCATTGTTAAGATCAGCTTTGTCGTGATTGGGAGCTTGTTTGTGCCCTGCAGATCTGTTAGGACTGATGACAATAATTCACTGCTGCCCGCCAGGCTACCTAGTCAAGTCTAGTCTAGTCTTTAAAGTTTAGAGCCACAACTAGTCAAGTCTATTCAAGTCAGCTGTATGCTTAAGTAGCAATAGTCAAGTCTAGTCCTAGTCTTGATTCTGTAGCTGGTTCCCTAGTCAAGTCTAGTCAATTCACCTAGTCACATTATATTTTTTATAAACATTCCTTCGTTTTAAATAGCAACATTTATTTTCAAAAACTTGAGTTTCGTTGAGTTCAAAATTTTCAGATTTTAGCCAGTACCTCTAGCAAAAACCTAGGTCATTTTTATTTACTTCAAACGGCGTACAAATGAGAAAAAACACGTGTAGTTTACAACATCACTACAATAATAATGTTCAGCAAGATTTTTGTTGAATCGAAAATTGACAGGAGGGTTGGATTCACGGGCTGGCCCACCTTGGCCCAGCCATAGTAACAAATTTAGGGCCAGGGAAAATCTGTTTTTCTTTTCTTTAATTTTTCTGAAACTAGTGCTGACAATAAGGAATCACGTTTTGATTCCACCGGAATCAAACTTGGTATTAACTCACGAAAAACTGGTTCTGACAGTGAGCAACTCCGTAAGCTACACGGAGTGCTCTATACGAGTTTTAATCAGGAATTTATATGGTGTTAATACCAGCTGACATGTTTTAAATTAGTAAACAGACATTAAAACGTTGGAGGTGAATTATAATTTCGGGTATTGAAAACCTAAACCGTCGTTTCGGCGGTCAGGTTGGGTTATTTCAACTGACAAGGAGTGCAAATGTCACTGCGATGGTCCCTTTAAGGTCTTGCAGCACCCACTGTCAGGGTGGCTTGATTTAAATCACGTTGATTTAAATCGTGATTTAAATCAAGATTTAAATCACTTGATTTTTTTCAAATAAATCACTGATTTAAATCAATATGGACTATTCAACTTTCGCGGTTAGGTAAAATGTAATTTTATGTCTCGAAACGTTGTAAAACGTGCATTTTTGTGTTTTTATGAATTTTGGTCATGAGACCATTTTGGATTTTGGTAATTTTCAGGATAATTTGGGTACGCAACCATATTGATTATCTGTCATGCTGTCACAGTGCCATAAAATTTAGACATGAGTGAGGTTTGAAATATTGTATATTAATAGAGCCTCTGCTGAGGACAATTGTTATGTCTCACAAAAGATTCCGTCTCGTTTCGGAATCCAGGGACAAAAATAAGTCTCCCAATCACGTCCCGAAATAACACGGGACGCCTCGTCCCTAACAGACATCCCAACATCCAATCTTTCTAAAAGAGTACCATTTCAAGTGACAAGACTTGACTATGAATTTTGCATTTTTTAAATGTTATAGTCTTTACTTCATAAATTTTATACATAATTTAAATACAGCGTTTGGCTTCAAAAACAAAACTCAATTCGATATTGTTACAATTTACAAACAATTCTGTTGATATTTAGAATTGGCCTTTAACCAGCTTTTTATTTCATTAGGTAGTTAACTTGCTTTTGTAATTTTCTCACAATATTTTTTCCTAATTGTTCAAGTATCATTAGTACCAACAGTGTACAATATTATTAGGAAAATTTAAATCCAAAAATTTGTATGGTAATTCTATTGTAGGATCAAATTTTGAATTTAAATCAGAAAATATTGATTTAAATCAAAAACATCCGATTTAAATCAAAAACATCCGATTTAAATCAAAAAAATCCGATTTAAATCAAAAAAATCCGATTTAAATCAAAAAAATCCGATTTAAATCAAAAAAATCCGATTTAAATCAAATAAATCCGATTATTTTGATTTTTTTCAAAAAAATCAAAAAAATCAGCAACCCTGTCCACTGTATTCGGGGTTCAACAAGTACATGGTACAATATAAGGAGATTTGTGCTGTGTGAACCAGCCTAATCATACCAGGTTTATATTCAAGGGCCTCTACCAGGAAGGACAGTATTTCAAAAAATTTTAATTTTAGTTGCAATTTGGTAAGTACTAATAGAAGAAAATATTACTACTTTTAAATATAGAAATTAACGCAGGAAATATATTCTAGCTTTCACTATCAAGATTCAGTTATGATCAGGGGTGGATTTACGGGGTGACCCACCCTGGCCCGGCCAAGGTAAAAAATTTAGGGCCAGGGTAAAAAAATGTTGACTAAGGCCCTCAGATAACCGAAATCATGTGTGAAGGCCCACAAATCTATTTTGAGGGTTAGAGCCAGGGTAAAAATTATTTTATTAATCCACCCCTGGTTATGATCATTTGTAATGTTAAGCAACAAATTGTAACTAAAGACTAGATCTTCCCTAAACCTTTCTACTTATCCAGTAAACAATTTCATGTTTTGATCCTTCGAAACGAAACCATATACTTGGTTCGTAACTTTAATTTTCATTTACATGAGGGAGCATCAAGTATGTCAATTGTGAATTGACTAGGTTTTGCATGACGTCATGATAGTCAAGTCTAGTCAAGTCATATGTTTTCGCAAGTTGTCCTAGTCTATTCTAGTCTAGTCTCATAATAGTAACACCATGCCTAGTCAAGTCAAGTCTATTCTTTTACGTCCATTTTGCCTCCTAGTCTAGTCAAGTCTGACTAGACTAGGGCAGCAGTGCAATAATTCTGGACTCTCCGGACTGAACATGACCTTTCCCGCTCGTAAAATACATGTAAACAATACTAGGAACGAAGCCGTGATTGTGAAAAGTTTGATTTTATGGGTAAAATGCGCAATGTTGTGGCGTTGTGAGTTGATTGCTTCTGTTCCTGCCGTGATAGCCCTGTGGCGTCTGTAATTCATACAAACAATGATTATTTATTGAGATTATAGTCTGCATGTTAGCCCTAGATGTGCTAATGAAACTTAGTTTTTCAAATTTTCAAAATGTTCAAAATTTTGAAAAATTACGAAAATACAAAAACTTAAGAAACGATTACAATGACTCCATAACTGATATATTAGACGCAAAATAAATGCAATTTCGAATTTTGAATTTTTGCGAAAATTTTTGAAAATTTGAAGGACTTCAGAAATTACCACGTTGACACCACGACGTACCATAACTGATGTATTAGACGCAATATAAGCGCGAAGAGACCCACATGATTTTTTTCGATACTAAACTAGCTGTAGATACATACTATTTACTATTGTTTCAAAGCATGGCACGATTTGTGGTAAGTAGTCTTAGTAGCTTTATTGTCTCTAAATTGATCTGCATATAATACCAGGGTGGTTGAGAAAGCGTGGAGCAATTTTCCAATTATTAATGACCATTCTTCATATAATTTTTGAATACAACTACAAATTAGGTTGCTTGGAAAATAAAATAAAATTGGATGGTTAACTAATGTAGTTGTCTAACTTTAATAACTATAGTATATTACAAAAAAGGTTGCACGGGCCCAGGCCAGGTCATTTTATTGACCTCGAAAAAGAATCATTCGTTCATGATGACGGCATCAATTGGTAAGTTATATTAGTATGTATAATTATTAGTAATGATGCTGTTGATTGGGTGTCGTATTGCTTGGTGTTTCAGTTCTCCATACTTTATCTCCTACTTGTTGCTTTGGTCCAATTCAAACTTTGTAATATTTTTATGAATACAATGAAATCCGATTTAAAAGAATTATTAACGGAAATATTAGTAATTAATTGAAACCAAATAGGGTTAGGCTAGTTAACAAGGACATCATAATTAATCATGAATTAACTCTAAATAAAACCATTAGGGTTCTGGTCGAAAGCTTGGCAAAGACAAAGTGATTCATAAACGCTAATCACGTATGAGATAACGTTATTGCTAGAAGTTTTGTTGGTTTATTTATTGTGTGTATTATTGTTTTGTTGGTTTTATTTGCCCATATAGTAAATATCCCCAGAAATTTTTAAAAATCGATTTACTGTTGGGTTTGTAATTCGTATATCTAGTTCA
Organism: Allacma fusca; assembly: GCA_947179485.1. Classification (NCBI taxonomy): domain Eukaryota; kingdom Metazoa; phylum Arthropoda; class Collembola; order Symphypleona; family Sminthuridae; genus Allacma; species Allacma fusca. The sequence goes on from OX359245.1 coordinate 67,209,405, forward strand.
TTTTTGGATTTAAAAAAAATGTCTGAATGCTTATTAATGTAGTGGTTACATTTGAATTATTTAACGGATTTTCAATTCCGTTCCCCCCAAAAAATTACAGCTTTCGAAATGTAATTGTAACGAATAATCTTAATTGTACAGTACGTCTCAAATCAATAAGGGCTTTACACAACGAGCATTTTAATTTTACTACTGAGTCATATAAGCTACTAACAAGCTGGGCAAACTGTTAATAACAATAGATAAAATGGTGAGAGCTAGGCATTTATACACGTAGAAAAAGCCGCCCACACTGATCCTGATGAGTCTCACCGAATCCCGATATTTCCGAAACCACGGGTTCGGAATTGTTCTCCAAGAGGACAGCATCTCTTTGCTACTTTCGTACACTTGACCAAACATCCCGAAAATCAACAGTATGCAAACTAGAGTTGACAATCCACCAATAAAGTTCCGAATGCTTTGATAAACAATTGCCATAAATAAGCGAAAAATGATAATGGAAAGGACACAAACATCACACATGAGTGGCCACAAGCTGTACATTTCGTTGAAGACACTTTGCAGTACCCCAAGAATATAATATGAGTGACTCATCGAATGAAGCATTTGTACGTCCAAGATGGTTGTACTAGCCTGTGAGTTTCTCGTCATACTGAAATCAAAATTTAATTTTTTTCAATAAATAAGAACCACAAGAAATGAATTGCGCCTATTCAAATTTGTAGTGTTTGTACAATTAATTATGTAGGATTTAGTTGTACCCTAGTTCCACTAATGAGTGGGAAGTGTACAGTCCATAGGTTATACAGATAAAAAAATGAAAGGCAAACATGTATGCATGAAAGAACGTGATGTTCCATTGAAGGACTGTGAAGATCAGTTTTGTCATGATCCCTAGCTGGTTTCCGCCCCTCCGATCAGTTAGGAGTGAGGACAATAATTCAGGACTCTCTGGAGTAAAGATCACCTTCCCAGCTCGTGGAATACATGTAAACAATACTAGGAATAAGGCAGTGCCAGAGAAAAGGTTTATTTTCCGGGCTAAACGCATATCCACTTTGTTTTGAGCGGATTGCCTCTGCCCCCGCTGTTGGTGGACTGGCATGCCTGTAATTTATTGAAGATATGAATATATAATGTACGAATTCGACAAGGCTATGGATACATTCGAATAAACTGTATATTGCCCCAAAAAAACATTGACCATCATTTGTATATTCATATAGTTAATTTCATTCAAATAGAAAATTATAGACAACATCTGATAATCACATTACCTAAGATTCGTAATTGTTCAAAATAATGTAAATTAAATAAATTTTGAATAAGAAACTGTTATCCTTCAAACGGACCAAAATTTGATAGTTTGTCTCGTGGATAACAAGCTCTGATAAATTTTTCTTCCTTTAAATTCCAAGAATTTAAAATTATTAAAGCCCGTTCCAGCTCATTGCCGAGCTCATTCGATTGCAAAGCTTTGTGAATCATTAATGATAAAAACACATGCACAGGGAATTATTTATGGTGTCTGGTGACCTAGAGTTGAAAGTCAACAATAATGCTAAAGATACTGAAACTCTACACCATCAAGCCGCCATAGCGGGCTTGGTTGCTTGTATAAACTTATATGCGTATGTATTTGCTAGTATTGCATTTTTCCCATATATAATATAGAAGTGATTGGGATGAGTAAGTAATTATATATATGTCCAAATATTTGTTTTCTTATAGGGAAATCACATTTAGTAGCAGAGCTTTTATAAATGAAAAGTGCTAGATTTATTAACTTTCGGAAATTACCTCGGAATCCGAGAGCTATTTCTGCGCTCTGGTTAAACAAGAAATGCATAACTCCCCAATTCTTCCAGTTAATGTAATGATTCGTGTTCATGGCCATATAAAAGAACGGGAAAAAGATACCAGCGACTTTGTCCTTTAAGGTTGCATCTTTTTGCTGAGTTGTTTGCCAGTATCGATAAAACAGAAAAACTTCGTAAGTCAGTACTAAGACGAAATTCCCAATATAAATCCATTTATATATCCAATTTTTTATAAACTCAAGTTTCCCTGTTGTCCTGTCGTATTTGTACGGTGAGTATCCAATTTTGTGGGCTGAATTTAAAAAAAATCCTATTGTGGCATTTCTTTTGCTTTTCACATACGTTTGTCCCTTATTGTTAGGAGGTGTTTCTACTTGAAATTGAAAAATGTTTTGGGATTCCATTCGGCTCTTGAGAACGTTTTTTTAAAACGCTGTCACTAAAATGCACTTAACCTGATGCCTCCCAAGCTTTTTTTGGTACATAGCATCCTAACCTATTACCAGGCTGTCCAATGGAAAATTTTAAAGCAGGGGCCATCAACATATTCTATAAATAAATATTTATACTCGTTCATAGATCGGTGGGTTACAGAGATGAAAGGCACATTGGGACACCGGGTATAACATCAATGACAACTACATTTGACAGAAACCCGGGTATTAGAAAACCCGGGTTTCTGTCAAAACTTAAAAATTTAAAATAAGAATTTATTTAGAATGCACAATTTAAATTTATAACACCATTTAAATTGTGCACTCTAACTATCTCAATGTACAAATTTCAACCGCTAGTAAACACGAAGTAATTTGAATACTCGAACAAATTTCGACAACTCTTGACCATGTAGATGTGCAAACCACTTCATTTTTTTTATTTTTTGAAATTCTGAAGTTTTTTTAGTGCTATTTATGCTTCAAATTTGGTTTGCACGTTTCCTTGACCTCGTGAATGATCAAACTACCACCTTTTCTACCTAATTTCACAGTTCTTCAAAATTTCAAAAATTATGGGAAACTTCACAACAAACAGAATCCTGGAGCGATCTCGGGTGTGACACAAAGGCTTCTATATCTTAGCTGGAAAAATAGCCAAGAACAAACTCCCGCCCATGTAAATTGTAACATTGACAATGTAAGGTTGTAAACAGTGCTCGGCACGGGTACGAAAAATCGGTACCCGTACCCGAAGTGCGGGTATTGCAATATCTGGTATCTATGCCCGTACCCATACCCGAGTATTTGGGTACACATTTTTCATACCCGTACCGGCAATGTAATCTCAATCCATGTACCTGTACCCGTATTGTACCCGTACCCGAAAAAAACTCGAAAATTGTACCCATACTCGGTTATCTCAGTGTCTTACCCGTACTCGTACCCTGGTACTTTATCCAGATTTGTCTAAATGTAATACTTAATACGTTATACGTATGTTTGTTTAATGTATGAGACCTTAGTGGGTAATTTTGACTAGCTAGAGCGGTTTTTGGCATTGTATATTTTCATTGAAGAGTAGAAAAACTACAAGCGTTTTTGATTAGAAATAAAATTATTATCCCCCTTTGATTGTTTATGGGTTGATGGGCGAGGTATTTTATGGCACCCAGCCCATACGCATATGCATTTTTATGCATAGAGATAACTATCATGCAGTTTTGGCTTGGGACTTCGCGACACGATTTTTTACCTCTTGATTTATTAGGCCTTTTCCACTAATTTTCTCATGTGTTCTCTCTGTGTACATATAACTCATTAATATCTTGTTACAAATATCCGCCTACCAATAACACAAAATAACTCGAAATCCAACTCAGCAGATCTCTAATTTGTAAATTGTATTCATTGTGGGTAATGATGTATCATGTACGTGTCCCGCCGACTCTTCATATGTAATTAGTGACAAAACACTACATTATGAAGACGTCTTCTACAAAATTTTGTTAAATCCTATTCTCCACTTCTATTTTGTTATTATTCCTCGCGTGTTTATTTATTTATTGTTCCTAAAACATTTTTCCATAAAAGCATATATTTTAGCTACACAGTCTGAAATACATTTACTGTGTGTTGTGAGGTTAAAAGGGTATTAACAATAAGCTGTATGTATTCTGAAATACTAAAAATACCGACAGAAGTTTCCAACGAACGGGCATGATGGCATAAAATTCATCAAAATGTCTCAAATCTCAACGTATCCAAATACTCGGGTACAATTGTCACGGGTACGAGTAAATGACCCCATTATACCCGTACCCAGTGGGTATAACCCATATTGAAATCCTTGTACCCGTACCCATACCCGCATCCGTACCCGAAATTTGGAGCCGAAAAAAGTGTACCCAGGTAGTACCCGGAATTGTTCGGGTACAAAAAATCGGTACCCGGGTAGTACGCATACCCGAACTCGTACCCGTTTACCCGAGTATTACCCATACCCCTGCCGAGCACTGGTTGGGAATCCTATCAGACGTACTCTTGACAACTACCAATGTATTCACAATTTGCTGAATTTCCAGAAACCCGAGTATCTCCGAATCGGTTTGACAGGTTTAGCTCAGGTTCTAAATCTTGTTGGCTTTATTCAATGTGACTAAACATTGAAATTCGGAATGGTTGTAATAACGGACTATGTTATCAAAAAACCCGGGTAACTCCAAATCGGTTTGACCAATTCAGATACGGTTTTAAATGTTCTTGGTTGAGTTACAAATACACGAAGTTTTAACAATATAAAAAACAAGTTCCTGAGTTTTAAAACCGGGGAATTCCGAAATGGTCCCACCGACTAATTGGGGTAATGAATCGTCAACAGAACTATGTATAACATTTATGGGGGTAGGGGGTGGGATCCTTTTTATTTATATATATACTATAGGGGGGTGCCACTGACGGTAATATACTTAGTATAGTATAGGTCAATGCAAAGAACCTATTTCGTTTCCCGAATTTAATTTTCTTATTTATACGCAATATGTGTGAAGCCCCTGTTGGTACTATACGGCCGTTTACTTAGCATTGAAAATGGACGGTAGCAACACAAGTTGACCTCTTCGGGAATTTTTTGAGCTTGAACTATTTAGCCTACACGTCTGAAAATTGTTACACTGATTCATGAAATGTCGAGGAACAATTACAAAAAATTACAGCCACATCTATTCTAATTTTCCCGTTAAATTTGCCGACGAATTAAGTAATTTTTGAGTTTTGGACACGCTGGTAATAGGTTGGGATGCATCAGGTTAAAATGCATTACCTTAATTTGTATTAAAGCATTCCTGATAAACACCCACATCTATACACGTTGTTCGCAAATTAAAGAAGCCTTTCGCTCATGTCGTTCTTGCAGGAACAAAATTGGAGACTGCTGTGTATATACAACGAAATCGAAAACTTAAGTTACTTTACGACGCAAGTCGGTTGATCAAGAAACTAATAACTGAATTTACCAACTTCTGGATGTTTTATGCTTTGAAAAGTGAAAATTTAATTATGAAATTCCAGCATTTCAGCAGAAAGTTGTGTATGGTGTAAATGTTTATTTTAAATATATCTGGTATGAGTTAGCATGTTAGAACACTGTAGTAACTGCTGATATTTTGTAAAACGTTCAGGCCAAGCTTGTCACGTAATAACACATTTTGATTTCCTTTTGTATCAAAGCAAACTCTTGCGAAAATAAAATTGCGGTTAAACTTAGGTAGACAAACTGTTTTCTAGTTTAAGACCGTTTTTATGTTGTGGTGAGACACAGAATGCCAAATGTTGTTTATGGACATGGACAATAATAAACAGCAAATTTTGCACGTAGTAATAGTTTCAGTCACAAACCCATTAATACTTACTGAAAGAGAGTATGCCGAAAATACTGTCTACATAGTTTCTACTCATCGGAGTGCAGTTATTTCATCGTGGTTTGGTCTGCGCTTAATCTTATTTGAGCAGCTAAATGTTCATGTTGTTTATTCCATAAGCGGCAATACGCTCGTGTAAGCAGTATTATTTTGAGATTTCTGTAATATTTCGTTTTATAGGATATTACGAACGATAGGGTAAACAGTTGCAGCAACATGCTAATTCATAAATTGTACGGTTCTTCTACTGACCAATTAATTACCTCCAGATACTCTCTAATTGTAAGTGGTTCTGTAATAATAACTAAACCCAGGGGCGATGTTGACAACGCGTGGAACAATTGCTCAATTATTTACAACTCTCTAAGAAATTTCGAAGTCTTTTTTCCTTTTCCTTTTAGACATTTTCCTGGAAGGTTAAATAGAACCTAATTGGATGAGTGATTTCTCATCGTTAGGGTGGTAATCGAAGCACAAGTAACAATTGCTAGAAATAGTTGCCGAGCGTTCAAATTTCAACATGAAACTACTATGTAGCTGTTGCAAATAACTGGGGATTTCGCGGATTGGTATATAATTTGTAATGCTAATAGTCCAGTAGGATGAAATCAAAGTACAAGTGAATGCTCAGAAGTAGATGTTAGTTTTGGCTGGAATTGTCAATGGGTTATTATGCATGGATTTCCCAAGGTTAGTTTTTACACAAAATCAGCAAATTCATGGTTACCAGAATGGTATCATATTTAATGACATTATATTTTGCATTTATGATTTTACGTCATCAATATTTAATATGACACATCATATGGTCTACCTATCATGAGATGACTGATGTAAATTTCTGATGTGCGAACAGAGATATGTTTGCGGTTCAAATTTTAACCCATACAGTAAATTATTATTAAGTAGTAATTTATTATTATTAATATTATTATAAAATATAGAATTTATATTATTATTTAGTATTTTAATTTTGTTCGATTATAATTTTATTCAGCGTATCAATCCTGCTATGTTTCAAACTTCAGACATTTGCGATCTTGATTAAATTGAGCACAAAATTCAGCTCCACCACTCACTGAAATTTTGACTGGTCCCTTAGCATGACATTTTTACTATACGGGTTCAAACTTCAAAAGAAAATAGTATTTCTGGCCGCCTGGATCTAATGTATTTTATTGTTTATATAAAATTGTATATTTTCTTGAAACCAAAGAAGAACGAAAGAAGATGCCCAAAATCAGGGCATCTTCAAAAGCTGCCCACTTGCTGAAAATTGGAAATTTTCACCAGGGCGGGCAAATACTGCATTTACGATCATCATACCCTAATTTTAACTGACCTCAGTAACAAATTCTGCTACATGTATTGCTTGTACCTAATCTCGCCAGTACTTGTGCTCATTTGAAGTGTTGTATTGAAAGTGTCGGGGTTTCAGTAAATCTGTTAACTTGAATTAATTATTCACATAGCATAAGAATACTCCGGAATGACCAAAAACTATTTAAGTATACTATTAATTCCAATAAGCTACTAACAAATTGGACAAACTGCTTATAATAATAGACAAAATTGTGAGAGTTAGGCATTTGTCCACGTAGAAAAAGCCGCCCACACTGATTTTAACAAGTCTCACCGATGTACGGTATTTCCGAAACCAAGGATGGGAAATTGTTCTCCATGAGGAAAACATCTCCTTGCTACTTTCATGCACTTGACCAAACATCCCGAAAATCAATAATGCACAGAATAACACAGAAAGTCCGCCAATAAAATTACGAATGCTTTGAAAAGCAACTGCCATAAACATGTGAAATATCACAACAGAAACAATAGAGACATCAGTCAGGAGTGTCCAAAAACTGTACATTTCGGTGAAGTAATTTTGAAAGACTCCAAGATGATGGTATGAGAGACTCATGAAATGAAGTTTGTGTACGTTCATTAGGGTTGGACTTTGTAAGTTTTCCGGAATACTGCAATAACACTCAATTGTAACTTCGAACAAGTTAAAATCCTCAAATTGAGTATCTCATTTAAAAATAAATAGCTATATCTAAATGTAAATTGAATTGTACCGGAGCTCCTCTAATGACACGGTGGTGAACAGTTGTACGTTGTACAGATGATAAAATGAAAAACATACATGTATCCATGAAAGAATGTGACGTTACATTGAAGCATTGTTAAGATCATCTTTATCGTGATTGGAAGCTTGTTTGTGCCCTACAGATCCGTAAGGAGTGAAGACAATAATTTATTCTGGACTCTCCGGACTAGAAATGACCTTTCCTGCTCGTAAAATTCATGTAAACAATACTAGGAACGAAGCCGTGATTGTGAAAAGTTTGATTTTCTGGGTCAACTGTGTATTATTGTGAATTGATTGCTTCTGTTCCTTCCGTGTTAGCCCTGTGGCGTCTGTAATTCATACAAACAACGATTATGTATTGAGATTATAGTCTGCATATTAGTCGTAAATGTGCTGATGGACCTTAGTTTTTCAAATTTTCAAAATTTTCATTTCGAAAACGTTCAAAAAATGGTAAAATTTAAGAAATGATTACATAGACCTCTAGATGTGCTAATGAAGCTTAGTTTTTCAAATTTTCAAAATTTTCATTTCGAAAACGTTCAAAAAATGGTAAAATTTAAGGAATGATTACATAGACCTCTAGACGCTCTAGATGTGCTAATGAAGCTTAGTTTTTCAAATTTTCAAAATTTGCATTTCGAAAACGTTCACAAAATGTTAAAATTTAAGAAATGCTTACATAGACCTCTAGATGTGCTAATGAAGCTTAGTTTTTCAAATTTTGAAACAATGCGAAAAGTACAACAACTTAAAAAATGATTACAATAGCCTGATAACTGATATATATGAGACGCAAATTAAGTAAAAAATTCGAATTTTGAATTTTTTAAAAAATTTGGAAAATTTGAAGGACTTCCGAAATTACTACATTGAAACCACGACGTACCATTGCTGATGTATTAGACGCAATATAATCGCGAAGAGACCAGGGGTCGCACTTTGTACAAATCTCCCTGGAATATCCTTTCTGAAATTCCCTGCTGAATTTTATGTCCCTGCAGGGAGGTCCTCAACGATTTCAATAACCCCTGCTGAAAAAAAGGTCAAAGATTTTCAAAATCCTTGTTGGCAAAAATAATTTCCCTACACGACATCAAATCCCTGCAAAAACTGGCAGACCAATCTAAAAATCCCTATTTGCGTAGTAAATTTCCCTGAAACACGCCAACGAATTAAAAAACCCCTGCCAACAAAATGGTCGACGGATTTAAAAATCCCTGTTTGCAAAGAAGAATCCCTTCCCTGAGATTTTTCCTGTCAGAAATATTTTATCCCTGGGAAGAATCTTCCCGTCTTCCTACAAAAATCCGAACCCTGAAGATACCTACATGACTTTGTTTGATAATCACTATAAACTAGCTGTAGATACATACTATTTACTATTGTTTCAAAGTATGGCACGATTTGTCGTAATTATTACATCGTTATGTATTAACAATTATAATGATGCAGATATTTGACTTGTGTACTCAAAAGATTCCTTGATTGCTAGGATGCGATAAGCGTTTGACTAAAATCAAGACTTCAGCTTCGCGACCGCAGCTATCGAGTCTTGCTCGAAGGCAATTCCAGATTTTTTTTAGATGCAAAGTGCTATGTTTATTAATATTTGGAAATTACCTCTGCATCCGAGGGATATTTCTGCACATCTTTTTGCTGAATTGTGTGCCAATATCGGTAGATCAGGAAAACTTCGTAAGCCTGTACTAGGACTAAATTCCCAATATAAATCCATTTATATTTCGTATTATTCCCAAACTCGAGTCTCCCTGTTGTCGTGTCGTATTTGTAAGGCGAGTATCCAATTTTGTGAGCCGCATTAAAAAATATTCTTAATATAACATTACTTTTATCATTCCCATGCTTTGATAGTTTTGATGTTCTACGTTTTTCCACCTTATCCAGTGTTGCTACTTGCAACACCATTTGAAAAATACTTTGAGATTTCAGCGTTCTCTGCACAGCGTTTTCTTGAATCATATTTCTTAGGGATCTATACATCGCAGTAAGTATTCCACACATACCAGATAATATATCTTGAACCAATTCTAAATTATTGAATTAAATTGTGATTAAAATGCTTTAACTTTATCCTAATTTTATATACAACAACATATCGGATATATTCCCAAATCTGTAACCCATTGTTCACAAAATGAAGACGCCTGTCACTGAAGCACAGATCGATCACTTGATTTAATTTTGGAACCGACTTTACTTGGGTGGAACAAAAACTGATTTTTCCAACTGAAGAATGTTTTGTATTTTTTGCATTTGTTATTTAAATAATCTTGGTATAATGACTCAAATCCTGTTAGAAAGTTGTACATTGGAAATGCCAATTTTATTTACATACGACATGGGCTAGTTAGCATGTTTGAAGGTGCTGACACTTAGTAATTAGAATAATAATTATTACAATGAAGAGGAAGCCTCAGCCATACATAATATGTTGCTATATAATGAACTACGTTGTTACTATTACAGTCTGTATTGGTCAATGTATTGTCGAGAAGCGTTACATGTTGTTTATTTCAAAAATAATAATCCATACTTGTAGTTTCAGCAATTAATTTGAAATCCCCGAGAGATTTAGTTTTGTATTGTGTAGGTTAGTAGGTTAGGAAGTGCTTTTCGTTAAAGAGTTACAAAAGCATGTCAATTCTTCAAGTGTAATAGTTTCTTCTGCTGACCAAGTAATTACTTCAAAATGTTTACTAATTATAATTGGTATTGTACATAAAGCGTGCCCAATTTTGATGGCAACTCTCCGAATAATTTTTGAATTAACGTTACATTTTTTGCAGCCTTTTATTTCTGGACGATTGAGCAACACCTGGTCACTAATAACTTACTGTTTGGGCAGTTATCGAGACAGTTCTCCAAACGGTCAGAAAGCTCAGCATAAATGGGCTGAAGGAAACTCAAGACTGCGAAACGCGCTTATAGTAATTAAAATTCTTATTAAAATTTTACATGCATTTAACAGTCGTGTTTCACTCAATAATTACACATCTTTCAAAAATGACTATAATGTGAATTGAACCGCAGTGCGTCAAACCAATAAAACAACCATTTTGAAGCTAACTATTGATTTCTATATGCTACTAACAAGCTAGACAAACTGTTAATAAAAATGGCTACAATGGTTAAAATTAGACATTTGTCCACGTAGAAGAAGCCGCCCACACTGATCCTGATGAGTCTCACCGAATCACGATATCTTTGAAACCACGGTTGTGAAATTGTTCTCCACGAGGAAAGCATCTCTTTGCTACTTTCGTGGACTTGACCAAACATCCCAAAAATCAACAGTATACAAAATACCATGGACAGCCCCCCAATAAAGTTTCGAATGCTTTGATAAACAATTGCCATGAACAGGCGGAAAATGCCCACGGAAACAATACAGACATCAGTTATAAGTGGCCACAGGCTGTACATTTCAGTGAAGACACTTTGGAGAACCCCAAGATTGTGGTATGAATGACTCAACATATGAAGATTTGGTAGGTCGACTGGGGTTGTATTTTGTGAATTTTTTGAAATACTGCAAAACAACACAATTTTAACTTCCAACAAGCTACTACAATTCTCAAATTCTTTATAAAATTTCACAATACATAGTTAATTATATGTAAATTAAATTGTACCGGAGTTCCTCTAATGACACGGTGGTGTATAACCCGTACGTTATGCAGTTTATGAAATGAAAGGTATACATGTATGCATGAAAGAATGTGACGTTCCATTGAAGGATTGTGAAGATCAGCTTTGTCGTGATTGGCAGTTTGTTTACGCCCCTCAGATCCGTTAGTAGTGATGAAAATAATTCTGGACTCTCTGGAGTAGACATCACCTTCCCAGCTCGTAAAATACATGTAAATAATACTATAAACAAAGCAGTGCTTGAGAAAAGTTTGAATTTCTGGGCCAAATGGGTATCTATTTTGTTGAGAATTGATTGTCTCTGTTTCTGCTGTTTTAGCCCTGCGGAGTCTGTAATAATTAATATAAGAAGTCATTATTAGGATTCAAATTCTGCAGTATGTTTAAAATAATACAAAAAACCTCTTTGAACTTTCTTACAGTACATGCTAGATCATGTACTCACAATAAGAGGCGAAGTACCAAAATAAATGTGCTCTTATATAAAAATTCCTTTAATGAGCAAGGCTTTTATAGATGAAATGCGCTACATTTATTAATTTTTGAATATTACCTCTAAATCCAAAAGCTATTTCTGCGCTTTGGTTAAACAAGAAATGCAGAGCTCCCCAGTTTTTCCAATTAATGTAATGGTTCGTGTTCAGGGTGGTATATAACCATGGGAAAAAGAAACCAGCAACTTTGTCCTTCGTGGTTGCATCTCTTTGCTGAAGTATTTGAGAATATCGGTAAATCAGGAAAACTTGGTACGTAAGTACTAAGAGAAAATTCCCAATATAAATCCATTTATATATCCAACTTTTCATAAACACTAGTCTCCCTGTTGTCGTGTCGTATTTGTAAGGTGAGTATCCAATTTTGTGTGCTAAATTAAAAAAAATTCTTAATGCGGCATTGCTTTTGATATTCATATACTTTGGGAGCTAAAAACATCTACGATATTCTCATATCTACATATAATCCGGTGTTCACAAAATGAAGACGCCTTTCACTGAAACCAAAATCAATAACTTTGGATTTACATTTGGAGTCGGCTTGACTTGGGTTGAGCAATATACCAGCAACTGATAAAATTTCTGTGTTTTCGGCTTTTGTCATTCAAATAAAATTGATTCAAGGACTGCATTCCTAGTGGGAAGTTTTGTACGTCATAAATGCCAAATTAATTCAGTTATGACATTGGTTTGTTAGCTTGATACAAGGTGCTTATTTTTAATTGGACGCTTCAGTCATTATATGTGGATATAACACAAAATGACCTAAATTATAATATTTCGGCATGTCTGTTTTTAACCCTAGATGAGCAGCTATGTATATGTTGTTTATTTCAAATTGAATAATGTACTTGTATGTATGTACATTCAGAAATTATTTTGAGATTTCGGGAACATTTTAATTATTTCGGTTACCACCAGTTATATCTGTAATTAAATTAAATTAACTAATATTTTAATTAGGACCTAGAACTTTCTTTAAGATGCTCTCTAATTGTAAGTGATTTTGTATAACTGGGGGCGATGATAACAAAGCGTGGAACAATTACCCAATTGCAAGTAACTCTCCGAATAATTTCTGATTAAATGATGGATTGTTTTAGCCTTCGTTCTGGACGATTGAATAAATCCGAACTACCAATTGGTAGTTCGGGATTCGCTTGTTAGGAAAGTTATCGAAACAATTCTTCAATCAGTTGTTGAAAGTTTAAATTTTAACAGGAAACCTAGCAGGTGTATAAAAACAGGGAACCTTAAGACCGTATACCCTGAAACCTTTTCTAGCTATCGATATCCTAAAATTCGTAACGTATCTGTAACTTCCCCCCTAAATTTTCCCTATTCTGAACCAAAACGATCGCTTCAATTGACATAAAATAATTATTCGTGTTATTACGGGCTACTGTCTAGAAATCTGAAATATATGTAAGAGGGAATAAATATAAGGAATAGGAGAGTCAGAATCAATGTTTATTGAGCCTGAAGCTGGTTCTACACATCGTCTGATATGTCAAGGAGTTTATAAAATTTACAAAATGTCATAATTATTACATTTCGAGAATTTACATTAGGGTCAGTAACTCGTTGGCTTTAAAATTAACGTGTCTCGTTATCTTTTTTGAAAACGAAAGCACCAAGAGTAGACAATACATGAGACACACGAGGCAAAAATACGGATTTTTCTTCAAATGTACATTATATTACTGTGATATTAGCAAAATCTGGTAAATACCATGCAGTTTTATTCAATTTCACTGATCGAAACAACCCCAAACGTAAAATGCTTATTTTTAGGAATAGAACATGAAATTTTACAACATTAATTGGTATAACATTGATTGCAGTCCAATTTCCCTTAATCAAATTAAATACTTGAGTAATTGGCAGAAATTTGTGTGATAGAATACTAAATGTATTTTTGCCAGTTTGATGGTTTTCTTTCATTAGGTTTTACTGATTTCAGCTATATAACTGTAAATCAGTGCCTAGCGCTGAGATTAGATAATTAACAATAAGGCAATTACTTTACATTATGTCATTTGCCAGTAAACTATAAGTACATACTTGTTCCACAAAGAAAATGGCAAATGCATTTAACGCACCAACCCCCAAAAGCTAGTTAATAGTTATTTTTGGCATATTGCATGTCATATATTCTGTTTAAATGTACAATCAGTTCACCGAGTATTTTAAAATTCTTCAAAAAATGACTGTGGGTTTTTTCCGGCTTCTGCGTTTGACATTGTTACAACTCCCTTCTTCCGGAAACATTTTCAGTAAATGGTCTCTACCAAAATAATAAATTATTATCACACGCTGAATCGCCCTTAAAATTTTGAATTTGCATGCCCAGATCTACTATAAAAACGCCAAGTACTGCTTATATCTAGGGACATTATACAAAATTTAACACTTTACACAAATAATGGCACATTTTCGGAAGGTAAGATTGCGTGAAATTTATATCCCTTTAAATCCTATTTTAAATTTACATTTTTATGTTACATTTAATTTTGGATTTCTGGGAAAAAATATGTGGAGACTAACTTGAGTTTGCAAGATAAAGGAATGCATAATTTTGATGCGATTGTTACAGGCAATTGTGCGCTCGCTTAACAAACGAGAAGAAGACTATCTACTGTGAGTATTACTTCCATTCCCGACAGCCACACAAGTTTCGCCAGAACAATTTAAATGAACAATAATTACATACTACAACTGATTTCCATAAGCCAGGGGTCGGATTATTGTAAATCTCCCTGGAAGATCATTTTTGAATTCCCCTGCTCAATATTATGTCCCCGGTGGGAGGTCCTCAATGATTTCAAAATCCCTGCAAAATAAAATCCACCAATCTTAAAATCCCTGTTTGAATGACAAATTTCTCTGAAACACGCCAACGAATTTTAAAATCCCTGCCAACAAAATGGTCGACGGATTTAAAAATACCTGCTCGTAAAAATAAATCCCTTACCTTGGATAATTCCCTGCCAGACATTTTTTTTCCCTGGGAAGAATCTTCCCGTCTTCCCACAAAAATTCGACCCCTGAGTAGTGTATTTCCATGCGGACTTATAGAAAATCCTCCATGGAGGGTTCCCCCATGGAGGGTTAGGATTTTCTATAAGTCCGCATGGAGTCCTGGAGTCCTGGAGTCTCCCCTCTTAAAAATGATGTATTATTAAGTGGCGCCCTTCTGTCATCTGGATATGGAGGGTGGCACGCTTTATGATATATTTTTATAATTATAATTAATTTTTGATGGGTGCATTTTTCGAGTATTTTATTGAGCTGAATCTTCTTAAAATTAAATTGTCTTTCCAATGATATGCTATTTGACTTGTTTTGGACATGTTTTTTTGGAACCTCCGTAAGAAATGCATTGCATGTACATACGTTTTAATTTGCAATTGTAAATAACTTTTAATGGGTGCATTTTTTTGGGTATTTCCTTGAGATGAATCGTCTTGAAATTAAATTAGCTTTCCAATGATATATTAATTGGAATATTTTTTTCGATCCGCCATAAGAGCCTCATTGCATATACATACATTTTGCATGGATTTGTAACAATTTTTGTAAGGATTTGTAGGAATCCCTATAAAAGTGTTGCAGTCTCCCCCTCTGACTATTTTTTATTATTAAGTGGTGTCCTCCCGCCATCTGTGTGGATAAGGAGGGCACCCTTAAGGGTTCGAAGGAATAATGTGTACGTGACATTTTCTCACATTAAAATTAATTATTGAATCTTATCTAAGAAAGATTCGTTTGCGATGGAATTGTTAACGTTTGAAAAGGGTGTGTATTGTCAAGACTGTGAAGGAAGTCGGAGGAAAATTTTTGTTGGAAGAAATTGTTTTTGTCAAGAATGTCGGAAGGTAAGGATATTTTTTTGGAAAAAATATTAGTGAGAGAAGTTTTTGGGTTTGTGTGCATGTGATAATTTTTACAAGTACTATAATTAATATTACAGTGTGCAAATGGGTTGGAGGTTGCTGGGGTTGCGTGAATACAGGAGATAAATGGGCTCTTTTGATGGATGGAGACCAGTGCTGTGTTGGGGACGTGAGCACTATAGATGAACCTGTGGAAAAGGTTGGCTACAACCTTTCTGATTGTTCTGATGAGCCGTTACACCAGTCGTCTGTGGGATTGATTGTTGTTGTTGTGGTGTTGGGTAAGAGCATGTGTGTGCCTTCGGAGGATATATGATGGTGGGTTGTATATATTTATGTGAAAAAATAAATGTACATATTGTTTAATTTATTAGGATTGATGGTACTGGGAGCGGTCATTGGGATTCGGTGGTGGCGGAGGAGGCAAGCAAGTTTCATCCGACGACCCTTACTCCCGAGAGTTCGTGGAGTTCCTGTCGGGCTTGATATGTTGGGCCGGGACAATTGGGGGATGGGTGACAGTACTGTCTATGGAGGGACAACCTTTGAGCTGGTGAGGTTGAGTTCCATTCCTGAAGAGGATGAGGAAGACACAATGCTGTAAACTTTTGAAATATATTTCATTTGAGAGGTATGGACTGACTGTCGTGTATTCTTTTAATACAAAACAAAATCTTAAAAATTTTGATATGAAAGAATACATATTGTAATAGTCGTGCAAATAAACAAATAAACAATACTATGAGCTAGAAATGGTTTAAATGTGTTGACCATCTAAATTTAACATTTAAGTTACTCAATTTAGGAGAGAGTTAAGTTTCAAGAATAACATGCCATACATTTCTAACGTTATATTATGCTATTGTGATCTGGCATATTACTCCTATGCAGGAATTATCATTGTTTTAATGCATGGGAAACTCTTTCTGGAAGATGTAAATAATTTGTGCAAGGGAATTTTCTAAACCTGCCCTAGAAAATGAACAATAATGAGAGGCCTGGAGATCCCGGTGTAAGTTTTAAGGGTGAGTATTAATGATGATAATATTAGGTAAATTAAGTTCAAGGGATTTAATAAAATTCACAATGATGAAAGGATTTTCGGGGTGAGAGAGCTGCGTCAAGTTAGTTCCTCTGTGAGCGTGAGAACAGTCCTTGTTTGGTTTACGTTAAGGTTGAGTCAGTTGGAGTTTGTGTGTACTTTCGGCATTGATGGTAAATCAAGAGCATGATATACATGGACTTGGAGCTCGCTGACTAGCAATAGCAGTCTTGGTTCACATTTGTGGAGGACTATGTTGGAAGTTTTTGGAAAATATACCGTTCATAATAGGATTTTTCTGTCATGTGCACTTTTCAGGTCTGAGGGAGTGAGTGTTGAGCCAGGGAAACCGGTACACTTCGTTGCCAGTCGTCCAGGAGCATAAAATATTGTTGAGCAATAAGAAACTTACATACACTTGAAAGGGGAGGAACATACAGTACAGTACAAGGGATGAATTGAGATCGCATAGGACTACACACGAGCATTCCTACACTACACCATTTCATCTCTCTCTCTTGCTCTCTCTCCCAACTATCTTCTCAAGTGCAGGGTTCAAACAAGTTTAGGGTCTAGTATTTGGGGAATTTATATTGCTGAGGATGTACCTGAATAAAAAGATATTTCCAGGGAGGCCTCCTTTTCCAGTGACGGAATACCTCCAATGTGTCTGCTTCCTCATTCAGATTATGCTGAACAACGTTAGTATGGATTTATTTATAGTCAGGGAATTACAGGAGTTTTCAACAACAATAATTCGAACAGAGGGATAAAACAATTTCTCTCAACTCTCTTCCTGTGAGAGGATCAGCAAGAGAAAGAGCACCTGGCCATTGTGGAGTTTTGACGGTTGGTTATCTTGCTCCATTGCAACTTTATGTACTAATCCCTCATAGGTGTACATAAGTCATAATTAAAAATTACAAATGTATGCAGGTAAGTATCCCTCTCCTACACTAATACTCCCAGTAGCAACTGTGAATACAGTTGTTTTAATCATTAAGTGCGTGCATCAATCCTAATAGGACCATACGCAGAGAGCCAGACATTTTGGGATAAGAAGCATCAGCAGACTATATAGTGTGGTTTGAAGGACAATTCCAGTACAATCCCCTGCAGTATTCTACAGTAATTACTAAACTGGGAAAAATACTGAATGGGGAAAAATTGTCGCTGTAAATTCTGAGAGATAATATCTCTGCATTCAATCTGCCTTCGAAAAGAACTCGTTCTGCTTCTTAGCCTTTCCATCATACTTTACTACATAGGACCACTTAATTTCTCCTCTCCCCCAGCTTACCTAAAATTCGGTACAAGGATCTGTGAATATGAACACACGTCAAGTGTAAGGCAGGCAAAAGGAAGGAATTGTGGAAGTTGCTGGAAGTGAGAATGGAATGCAAAGCACAAACTTCATTATAGCATGCTTTCGTTCTCAAGAGTTACTTGTAGTAAATAATGTATAGGGTGGTGAGGAGCATCTCTGGTTTACTTACTTTTCTGTGAATACCTTCTGTCAAGGAAGTTCGTTATTAAAGATCTCCTTTCATACTCTCCCTATCATTTTTTTCCTTTAATTTCTTACATGCAATGTATCATCATCCTTTACTCTGACACCTCCTTATTACTTTTAAAAGAATGTATGAACTTCGGAAGCACGAAACGATATAATAATTAGATGTGACATCATGTAATTACTTCTTGTTATATTGAAACTTTTTCCTACATTTATTTGTATTATTATCTCTTGGCATATAATAAACAGATAATTATTGAAGTCTCAGTGAAGACTTAAGTAATCTTCAAAATCTTTTTTAATGCGAAACAGAATCGAGGGAAGTGGGATTGAGTAAAATATGTCCAGATTGCAGGCGTATCAGACACAGGTGGCACACTTTCAATACCTCTAATAGTCATGAAGGGAATCGCTCAAGATGGTTTTGGTAGGTATGTACATATTTATCTATGTACACGAAAGCATTGAAAATACGCATTAGAACTTCCGTTATCAAGAGGTCTGGATTGATGGCTCTGTTCAGGTGTTAGGAATATAGAAAGGAACATTATTTTCTGGTCGGTTAGTGACTACTCAATATAACATACATACGCATTGGAGTGTAGGAATTACCTAATCTCATCTCAAGTAAATTCGGGCACGGTACAAGATGACAAGTATGAGTTTTCTAAGAGGAAGTCTTTGCAGGAAAAATCTTTAATAGAATTCATACGTACACATGTATGAACATGTACGTATATGTGTATGTAAGCGAACTGATCCTACTTACATGATGGGGCGATATCGAGAGCTCAATAGTGCAGATGACTAACCACAAGGTTTTCCCTCCACTTTTGCATTGTCTGCTAGACTTGAGTTGAAGAGTCGGAAGAGCTGACATTATTGTGTAGCAAGATGACTCCGGACTCATCACTGACCATGTAATAAATAATCCTAGCAATTTGAGGATTCTTCAACCTTTACTTTAGACTGCAGGCTTGAATGGGAACAGTTGAAGTTGTAATAAAACAAAAATAAATACAATAAAATGGCAAATAAGAGAGCAAACAGACGCTCCACTGAACTCTATGTCATTTGTATGCTCTCAAACTTTGATATGGGGAACTTTTTCTCCTCATTCAACAGCAGTGGGCAAGAGCAACAACAAGCGTTCCTCTGCTTAGATCAACATTTATAAAGGAACATTTATTTTGTCTCGAATACATTGCCATCGCATTACTCACTAGATCTCCTATCCCCTTCCTGCTTCCTTACATACACCTGGAGGTTTCTCCTAACTCATAAGTAACGAGAGAGATTCCTTCCAGGATATATGCAGAAAGGATGAAGAGTCCATGTAGCACCAATTTCCTCCTATAGTTTATGTACCTAGAGGTGTTGGTTAGTTTAGACTAGGGTTGGTTATATCGTTACCTTACGAAATATCGTTAATATCGTTATCGTTCACAAAAATAATCCCGATAACGATATGGTAGAACGATAAAAACGATATACAATATAAATTGAAATAATAATGAAATTAAGCAGTAAAAATTATCCAATAAGTATTTAATTTATTAGACGTTACATAAGTAATAAAAATAAGCCGAAATAATGCTTCATTTTCACTTATTCACTTTTCCAAATGCCTGTTTAACGATTCCTTCTATTCGTCGGCAAAACTTGCTAACCGGCTATAATTTAAAATGCTTAGAACGAAGAACGGCTATAAAGCTGAAATCTCAAATGTGAACACCGGCCATAATTCCCCGCTTCCTCTCCTCTCTGCGGACCGGGGTTTATGCTCTACAGCACAGGGGAATTATGGCCGAGTTTCACTTTAGAGTTTGTAGCGGGAGCGCTATAGCCGGTTTTATTTTAGGCATTTTAAATTATAGCCGGTTATGAAGTTTCGCCGACGTATTGCTGGAACCAATTCAATTCTAAATTAGAAAATTTCGGTTCAGTTCAGTTCAGTTTAGTAACTTTTTGATTCAATTCAAGATTAAACTGAATCGATTGATTCAGTTCATAACTTTGAATTAAATTTAATCGTTTTTCTTGAACTACTAAAGTTCAAACGATTCATTCTGCCCCAAACATTTCAGCAACAGATTTACCGTTTACAAGCTCTCCAGATCCTTAAAGTAACGATCTGTACCCTTAGTTTAACTTCCTTCTGCTGTACGCTTGGAAAATACTGCTGTAGTGTCTAGAAAGCGTATTCTTTAAGTTTATCTGCGGAAACCGTTGTTTTCGATGCAGTTCAATTCAAAAATTTGGACTGAAACGAATTGAATTAGTTTGTACTGAACTGAATTGAACCGTTTTGACCACTCCTTCCGGTTCAGATGACACTTTCTGGGGCATGAAATACGTCAGATGACAACAGTATGCAATTTTTGACGATCCTACCTTCTTAGAACGATATTAAGATAGAGCGATATATCGTGTGAAATATACGAGAATTATCGTAGCATATCGTTCCTCCAAATTGGACGATATTAACGATAATATCGTATCGTTATATCGGTATGACCAACCCTAGTTTAGACGCACTCTGAGCTTCACCCCAACTTGCACTCCGAGAGACAACTAGACGAGGAGTCACAAATGTAGCCAAATAAAGTCAAGAGTGATACTCGGCACTGCGGAAGCAGGCCTACGAATATCTGTGGTAGTAAGTCTACTTACGCATTCGAACAAAATCTGATTAAATGAATCTTAAAGAATATTGCAACCACAATATGTGTTGAAAATCGGAATTATACCCTGACTAAATTCAATTATTACATGCTTGAGCGTACATACTTGTCAATTTTAAGTCTTTTTTCCTTTGAGAGAACAAATGAGGTCGTTTTTCCTAAACTTCATCCCCTTGCGTCGTACTTGGTTTCAATGATTCTTATGACGAGAGTTGAATTAAATTAGAGGATAGTTGAAAGAATGGGAGGAAAAAAAGCTGGAAAACTTGAGTCAAGGAATTCATCTTCATTTCAAGCTTTAATTCAATTTCACACCTGTTTTTCCTGCTCCTTTGGATTTGACTAATTTCTGTTTACAATATGACACGTACAGGCTTAATTCATGGGCTTTTTGTTTGAAAAACGTACCATTCAGATTGCTTAACTAAACTCATTGCTCTCATTTAATTTCATTAATGTCATCGGATAGTTTTTGAGTCTCCGCATTGCTTGAGAAGTGCGAAGGTCTAAAAAGTGCATGAGCTCTACCTCAGCTTTCTTTGCCTCATTTGTCAACCGTGCAAGGGGGAGGGGGTGTCATCATAACAGTCTCAGTCAAGCTGTAACTTCTACAATCACATATTAGAAAATTAACTCTGTGATAAATTGGAATGTTACCAATGAAATCTCCTCCCATAGAAAAGTGTTTGACAAGGAGACTGGGCTCTTACAGTCAGAAGTGACTGTAAATACAATAGAATGAAATAAAACTCATAATTATACGTAGGCAAATATTTATAGAACTTTGCCACAGAATTTGTAAGGTCTCAATGTAGAAATCATTCATAGCTCAACCTCGGGCTAGTATCTCTGCAAATGTCAACATGACATTTGTGAGTGCAGTATCGTGGTCGTATTTGGAATTGAAAAAAAACATACACAAGCTAAACCATACACAAGCTAAAAGTACTCTCACAAATAAGCACCCTGTTTATTTACATATATGTTTCCATCGGCTGAAAGCATTTCCTCCAATACTTATCTATAGCAATAACTATGAGTGTGACGCGCATTTGTGCATAAGAGCTGAAGGGGCTTTAATATATAAAATCTATCATAATCACTTGGACTGCATAAATACATGAGCGTATATAGCTCCCGTTAGATTAGTGCGTGGGTTGAGCAGTCCAAGCTGTCCTTCCAGGAAGGTTAAACTTATAAGGGAATCAAAGATATGTACTAAGTACATTTTTTGATGTTCCAAAAAAACAAACTGTACAACGGAAATGCATGCGTGTACATTTTTTTGATGTTCCAAAAAACAAACTGTACAACGGAAATGCATGCGTGTACAACTGCATGCGTAAATGAACCTAATGAGTTTTTAAGTATAGGTTCAATAATGTGTCCAAAACCACGCCCTTTCCCACAGTCTGAACAGTGACATTGAATAATTATTTTCCGTGTACTTTTTTTGTTGTGTGTGTGGGAAACAGCCAGTGGAAAAGTCCCTCCATCCGTTCATATCTCAATTTATGTACTTTAGCCCTATGAGAGGAGACTTACAATTTCAACGGGAGAAAATACCAAAGTGTAGGTAGTTGTATATTTTCAATGCATCTCTAATGAATATGGCTCCGGAAGTTTTGTAGATACCATTTGCAGTAGCCTTCATAGCAAGCCTTGAAATATCATTCGGTTTTTTCGTGTGAGAGCAGTAACATCTCTCTCTGAATATTCTTATTGAAATTTCAAACATGACACAATATTACAGACTGTGTTCTGTGTGCTCTCGAAACATAAATATTTCTTTAAGCAGAGGATCTGTGCGATGGGACAACAAAACCGCATTTCAAATAACAGGAGTGAAAAAGTTTCGAAGTTTTATCGACCAATACGACGACTATGGGAGCAAAATTTGGAACATTGATTCCATTGTGTCTATTGTTCGCAATGTTGCTGGTAGTAATGTTTGTGGACATGAGTCCCACTTCAAGTGTTTTTTCGGTCACTGTCAGAGCGTGCTATTGACACACCGAAGTGCCAACAGTTTCACAAGTGGCGATTTTATTGTCAAGTGCCCACAAAACTTGTGTGGTGTTAAATTTCGCTTTGCAGGCGATCTGAAAATAGTGTCTCGAAACCTACATCACATTGGGAAACACAACTGCTTCGACTTAGTGGCAGAGCAACGTAAGTGCTTTGATTATTTATGATTAATTAGATTAATTATTTTATTATACCAATTAGAGTACAGGTTGTAGGGACTAGAAAAAACAATTTAGATAATGTAATTAATTCCTAAAATTGATTTGTAATTATATGCACAACTTGTTGTGACTAAAAGGAGAGTAATGTTTAAAAATTTGCACTGGCTGAAATTTACTATAGTAAAAAGCTCCAGTGGAATTATTAAACATTACAATGACCCTTTTAGTCACAACAGTATACGGGTCATGCCCAAATTCATACACGATAAATTAGAAGGTAATTTCGGCATTTTTTTTACAGAAATAAGATTCCAAAAACGTCTTGAGGAGATAGAAAAAAAGATTAAAGGTTTGGTGCGCACCGAGCCCAAGAAGCGAAAGCACGTCAACAGGGAGGAAACTAACGCTAGCTCCACTGCTCCAGGTAAAATATATTTTAAAGCATTGTTTATTCGATATGGAAATTAATAATTTCTAAAACGTTGTCCAAATGCGAGATTCTGTATGTTATGATTTCCTAAAGTCAGTATAAATTTTTTATTTCAGAAATAGGATCTGTTGGAGTTGCAGAGGGGAAATGGGGAGGAAAATGCTTGAAGAGCTTGAAGGAAGAGCTACTCAAACTTCCCTCGGACTTGCAGATACTCCCAATCCGTGTAGGGAAATGTATGAAAAAACTGGAAGATTCTTTAGCACCAGACCTGCAACCAGAGGTGAAATTAGACTTAAAGTGTTATGAGGATATTAGTCCACCATCATCCCCTCAACCAGGTCCGTCTCACAGCAATGTCAAAGATTGTGAACTATCCGAATGGATAGAAGCAAATCTGAAGCCCAATGATATTGATGATATGCCAAGTTTGTCGGACCTTCTTGGGGAGGGTGACGTGTTTGAGTTTTTCCAAACACCGGGAGTAGAGTAAGTAAACAATAATTATATATCAAAAATTCAGGTTAAGTTTTTAATTATATTACTGTACAAATCGAATTTATTTATTGTTTATTATAATGAACCAGTCAATATATAAAATTTTGCTTAGGTTTTAAAGACTAGTCAAATGCATAAAATATTATTTTTTTACTTTTTTACTGAACTAACCAGACATACGACACGTAACTTTTAGTTATAAGTAACTAGTCAAATTAATAAAAATTTATTTTCTAGTAAAAATTCTAATACAATGTAAATATTCTAAAGTACAATTTCTTTTATAATTAACTAGTCAAATTAATACAAATTTATTTTCTAGTTTAGATTTCTAATAAAATGTAAATATTCTAAAGTATAATTTCTTTTATAATTAACTAGTCAAATTAATTAAATTTTTTTTCTAGTTTAGATTTCTAATACAATGTAAATATTCTAACGTGCAATTTTTTAAATTTAAGGAAAAATATTAACCCTAATAGAATGAAAAATAAAAAAATGTACATATTGTAATATTGTGGGCCAATCGTTTAAACAGAATCATATTGCATAATGTTAAATTTAATTGTTTGTAATTTAATATGTTTGAGTATCAAATTCATCATCGGGAGAATCTTCCATTGAAAATTTCGATGGAGATGGTGGTGGAGTCCAACCTGGTCTATTTGGTCTTTTACGAATTTGGGGTGGTTTAGTTTCGAGGTTTTTAGAAAGCATAAAGCTTTCTAAATTTTGTATTCCATTTAGCCGTAACGCTATGGTAGGGCCGGGCCAGTTACCATATCGTTTGGACACCTCATGAGGGACAGGGTTATTTAATAAGAGCTCAGGAAGTCCTGTTGTGGAACTTATAACAAGTCCCACACGAACTGAGTTCAAATCCAAATCAGGAGTCGACCAGAATTCCTGTCTATCCCCTTTCCATGAATATGTCCTTGACTCCTTTCCCTTCAAATACGGAATACTGTCAAGACTTCCGTCTCCTTCTTCCTGCTTCTTAAACACCTGGTCTAGTATCATAGATAAAAAAGAAAGAATTGTTGTCCCTTGAAACTTTGAAAATTTTACAACTGTTGGCCTTCCACTCTGGGATTGTCTTCCCAAAAAGAAAAATTCTGCATTCAATTCAGGATGAAGCTCTAGTCTGCCAAGCACGTTGTTTTCAATCTAGAGAATATTTATTAGTTGTTTAACATGAAAATGGTAGTTAGAACTAAACTGAAGACACGAATTGTTTAATTTTTAATTATTTATAACAAAGGGTGATACGTACCACTGAACTATCTGGCTGTTCAAAGAATGTCCAGCTCTGAAAAAAATCAGAGTTTTGTCGTTTCGTCACACTCATTGTAGAGGGATCGTAATACTCCAGCTTTACAACAGGGCGCTTCGAAGCACGTTTGGGTGCTGTAGATCTTGTCCATGTTGTAGAGTTGTGGGCGAAATCACTATGTCTAGCTTTGTCCATGACTTGCGGCAACTGAATGAGAGAGAGGGCGATTACAAGCTTACTGTCGAATAGGGAAAATAAGAGTACTTTTAGTAATGCATGAAGGGGGTGTTTATATACCAACCTCTCTACCCGCTGCATGGATATAATTTCAGACTAGTATTTTTACATGAGTAAAATTGTTAGCACTTCTGACGTTCAAATAGGATACCGTTTCTTTGAACTGAAAAGGGCTACAGCTCTTGCTCTATAATTCATTTTCTATCTCTTGCTACAAATTCCCCTCCTATGAGCATTCATGCATTGAAACTCTTGCGGGTCTACCCAACGGGAAGTTCTATCTATCGGACACTTGTCGTTGGGAAATTCTTTCTGTGTGTGCTCTCACAAGTGGTCTCCTGCTTAAACTGTTCATTGTTTGTATATTAATCATGTTGTGTGAGGACATGTCCGAGTATCATTTCAAATTGTGGAGAAAATCTATGAGGAATGTGAAAGTCCACCCTAAGTTACCCAACGTTCCATTTGAAACTTTAAGTGGAACTCAAAGAGCGGTTATCAATAGTGTTAAATGTCATATACAACAACCCTTTATAGAACAAATTCGTGCACCATTTAATTTAATTGTGGTAGGCGCGGCAGGGTTTGGGAAATCCCAAATAGTGTCACATTTGAAATATATTTTAGAATGTGAGGAGAAAGCAAGAGATGACTTTACACATATACTTGCTTGTTTTACTGGATCTGCAAGTTATCTCGTTGGTGGTAGAACTTTACATTCCGCGTTCAAATTGGATGTGTATAATCATAAGAAAAATAATTTTGTAGTTAAAAATACTGAAAAGTTTCAAGAATTAAAGAACGTGAGCATTATAATTATCGACGAATTTACTCAAGTTGGCATGCATCTCTTAAAACAGATTGATGATGTCTTGAGGCAAGCAGATCCAACCAATTCCCATATTAACTTTGCATCACGAAGTATTATATTGGTCGGTGATATTTTCCAGACATTCCCAATTGCTGATTTTCCTATATTTTTCCCTGCTAGGAAGAATGTTGGTATTGATTATATTTACAAAGCATATAAAAGTATTGCAAATATATGCGTACTTGACATACCATTTCGTCAGGATGGGGAAGACCAAGAACAATTTAGAGAGTTACTCAATCGTCTAAAAAGAAAACAGTGCATATCAAGTGATGTTGAATTACTGAAAACCAGGTTACGAGACAGAATTTCATCAGAAGAGAGACAGCAATTCCGTTCAGCAATACATATATTTCCAGTCAAAGCTCTAGTTCGAGAGCACAACAGGTGAATAAAATATTAGTGACAAATCATATTTTAAAAATTATTTGCATCACACATTTTTTCAATTCCATAATTTACAGTTACATGCTGACTAAGGAATTTAGTACGGATGACATTGTGAAAATTGATAATGGTCTACACATGTTGGAGATAGCAATAGGTGTTCCGGTAATGCTTGAAAAAAATATAAGCATTAATGATGGATTGACAAACGGAGCCAAAGGTGACGTAATTCATATTCATTTTCACAAATCCGCAGGAAAACAGAACGAGGTTAAGTTTATACTTGTGGATTTTAAGAACTATTCTGGAGATAAGTATGTTATTGACAATGTTGGAAGACGAGGGTTTCCTATTTTCCGTATGATTGAATCTGAATTTAAAGCCAGCACAGGAGAATACGTGTCGGTGAAAAGATTTCCATTGGTACTTTGCTATAGCCAGACAGGACATAAGGCACAAGGGGCCGATTTAAAAAGAGCTGCCGTATTTTTAGGCAAGAGTGAATTTGCTACTGGACTTGATTTTGTGATGTTAAGTCGTTGTAAAAAACTATCAGATTTAATGATTTTAGACCACGATATAAGCTTGCAACGTTTTGTGCATACTAAATCCAATCCAACCCGACTGCAAGTACACGAGGAAAAGCGATTGATTGCATTAAAAACATTTTAGCAATAGTCAATACAAATGATATATTTAAATTTTTAATTAATTATAAGTTCTTGTTTAACTTATATTTTGTCCGGTTGATATGTGAAAGTCCTAATTATATACCACCAACACAAGCTAAATTTCTCATCATTAAGCACCATGCATGCAGATGAAGCATACGTGAACCAAAGTTTATCTGGTTCGTACTCAGGAATTTCAGGGTTTTTAAAAAATAGGCCTGAGTTTAAGGATAAGAATACAGTTCAAAATGATTTACTCAAATTACAATCGTACTCACTTCATAAAAACGTCCGATACAAATTTCCCAGAAGAAAAATATTAGTTAATTTCATTAATGAAGTATATGCTGCTGACTTAAAAGATATTCAAAATATCAAGCATTGGAATGGGAACAATAATTTCATTCTTTTTGTTATTGATGGAATGTCAAAGAAGCTCTATACTAGACTAATTAAAACAAAAACAACCGAAAATGTAATAAGTGCATTCAAATCAATATTTAAAGAAGCTAGTGCTACACCTGTGTACATATTCACGGATCAGGGGAAAGAATTTACAGCTAAACCAGTAAAGCAGTTCTTCATGGATAATGGCATTAAGCCTTATCACATTTACAGTCATATTAAGGCTTCGTTTGCAGAACGCGTGATTCGCAGTATTTTTTCAAAGCTGCAGCGTTATATGACAGAGAATAATACAAAAAAGATTAGTAATGTTCTCCAGCAATTTACAGACACGTACAACAATACATATCATACTGCAATTGGTAAATACTTTATTAATGTATTACTTATTATTAATTATAATTATTAATATACTTCTTTAATGTATTTAATTACTTATATATTTAGTCTTATTGTAACATAATCCCTATATGTAGCTCATGATAATATTAATAATCTCTGTAAGGGATGGCGCCAAATGCTGTTAGGATTGAGGATCAATACAAGATTTGGTCGCGATTATTTGGGAAATATTTCGAAGACATTAATAAAGAAAGGCGAGCGCCGAAATTTAAAATCAACGACTTAGTTAGGATCAGTCGAGCAAAGCTGATATTCGAAAAGGGTAATGTTTACTATATCATTATAAGTAACCATACACATGGTTTATTAAGCTCAGTTGGTCAATAAAACGCATACTTGCAGGATATTCTGCGAATTTCAGCAACGAAATATTTCGGATAACCAAAATTCAAAATACATTTCCATGGACATATCTGTTAAAGGATCAGACTAATAAACAGGAAGCTATAACAGGAGGATTTTACGAGGAAGAATTAACGTTAGCTGCACCCCGTTCCTCATAAAAAATCATGATACGAGTATACAACGATCGTTTGGATAGCTACTACGCTACTCTAAGCAATTTAAATAACCCTACAATTGGCGGAAGCCATATATTTAATAATCTGCAACGTGCGTTAAGGTTGCCTAGAGGTATGTACGAATGTGGACTAGTGAAAATATGTTACACTTTACCGCCTCAACCAACAGTGAAATCCAATAAAACTACAGCTAGCCAGTTAACCAATTTAAATCGAGAAATTCCTGTACCAGCAGGCCCGTTATTTCCAGGACTTGTTCCTATTAAAAGAGAAACTTTAAAGTTTTCAAAGATGGTGGGAGAAGACTTGTTGCAATTTATAAGTCGGATAAATAACAGTCTGAAGGACTCTGCTTTTAAACTAAAATTTGGAGCATTGTCAATACAAAACGAATACCTTGTAAGCTTGGTAAATACAAGCACCGATGTAAATAAACAGGTGGGACTTTCAGACAACCTGGCTTTGTTACTAGGATTTTCTCAGAAAAACTTTTATCTAGGAGCATTTTCTGCAAGTGAAGTTACATCAAACAAATATTTTACTAGTTTAGGATTAGATTCAGTTTTTGAGATAAGTTTCACACAATATCCATATAAGGGAAACCTTGTTAGAATTGATCAGCCTATTATAAGTTTAATAGCTGATGCAACAAAAGGACAAAAAGACTATAAAACGTATTTTAAGAGACTAGAAACACTTTTTAAAGACAATGGAATTATAGTACATTTTGAATTTAATAACAAAAGCATTTGTACAATAACAGTGGCATCTACAATGAAAAAAAACTCAGATTTTGTTGAGCTAGCTCCTGAAATAGCAAACGTACTGGGATTTTCTAATCCTCGCTTACATAATGGGTCGCACGAGTCTCAATTTGCAGTTGATGAATCTGCGTTCTTGAAAATTCCTCCTAGAACACGATTGTTTTTTAAAATTGGTTACAACGACCAAGTAATTGTGCCACTAAACGAACCAAAAACCATGCTTGTTACAGACATATTGCAAGAAATTAATAGTGCGTTTAGCTTGCGAAAATATCATAGTTATCAATTAGTATTTAAATATTTTAATGGGGAGATATTTTTTGATGAAATTCCTGAAGGCGTCTCCATTGATTTTCCTCCTCTTGTAAAAAATTACTTTGGTGTTGATATAAGCACAACGTTTCAAAATGGTACTCGCGTTTTAGTTGGTAAAGATACAGTTGTACAAGAAGAAGACATTGAATATGAAGAATCTGGTGAAAAAGAACCAAATGAATCGATTTCAAAAGTTGGTAATCGTTTACTTGTTACTGCAAATTGTGTTGAAAATCAACACTATAGAGGCCGAAGTGTTCCTCTAATTGCAGAGATAGATCTAAATAAAGACATCAAAACACAGGTGTCTAAAGCGTTTTATCCAGTTCATTATTTGCCTTTAAACTGTGAACACGTACCATCACTCAGTGTTAATTTCTACAACGAAGATTTATCGCCTTTTAATTTTGGCGACAAGGAAGTCTCTGTATTATTACATTTCAACCCAAGGTTTTAATTATGCGTCAAGTTCAGTGTGATGAAAAATCATGTTATCTAGCTCCACCATCTCAGTTACAAACTGGAGGTGGTCTAGGCAACAACAGCTTTATGACTGGTGGTGGAGAATCGTATCTTATTCCAATTAGTGCAAGTACTACTAAATCAAAATCTCGTAGAGGTAGACAAACTGGTTCTGGAAGAAAACGCAGAGTAACAAAACGAAAAACAGGAATCCGAAGGAAAAGCAGAAAAAGTAAACAAATAGTAGAGAAACTTCAAGTTGGCAGAGGCAGACGAAAGCAAAGAAGAATCAGACGAAAGTGTGTGAAATAAAAGATGGAGACAGGATCAATATTTGACGACAAGCCGACAGTATATTCGGGAAGTACGCAAAGTTTAAGGAGCGAGCTAGATATTTTTTCAGTTCCATCAACTGATATAAGTACGACTTCTGCTTCTGAATACGTTTCGTATTTTCCCATCCTCCCAATCAGAGAATCGTTCAATCCCTTACAGTTTCTAGTATTGGCAGAAGGAAATGGGTACATTGATTTGAATGACTCATTTCTGTCTCTTACCTGTCGCATTGTAAAACAAGACGGATCAATATGCGATGATAAGAATGTAGTTGCACCAAGTTCCAATTTCTTTCATACTATGTTCTCCAATCTGGAAGTTTATGTCAACGACGTTATTGTGTCTGACAGTGGGCAATTTTACCCGAACATAGCATATATGAATAGATTACTCTCTACAAATCCTATTCAAAAGGAAGGCGAGCTACAAACTGAATTTTGGTATCCAAATACGAAGCGTCAGAATTTTGTTATTGAAGATGCCGGATTTAAGGCTCGGTTTGATCTTTCAAAAAATTCTCAGCAGTTCTGTCTGCTGGGAAAGTTGTGCTGTAATCTATTTAATCAGACGAGGTACCTACCAGCTGGTTCAAGTCTAAGAATTTGCTTGAGGAGGTCTGCACCTGAGTATTGTTTGGACTGTAGCAGTGACACCGTAACAGGGGTCACTGGGACACCTTATAAATATGAAATTGTTGACGCAGTTTTCTATGCCTCTAAAAAGACAATAAGTCAACCTATTATAAATATGCATAAGAGTAAGCTTTCTAGAGGGGAAACGTGTAAGTACCCAATGTCAGATGCAGAAATACGTACATTTACAATAAACACTGGACTAACAACTGCGACTGAGGGAATTGTGTTGGGTAGAGTACCAAAGATTATAGTGTGTGGAATTGTTAGCTCTGCTGGATTTAATGGAAAATTGTCCAAGGATCCATTCAACTTTATTGACAAAAACATTTCCGAAATGAGTTTCACTTATAATGGAGAACAACTTCAGTACAAGAAGCTAGATTTCAACTTTAAGAGCACTAATAATGCAGGAAGTGACAGTTTTCTTTTAGCATTACGCTCTTTAGGACGCACGGCAAGCTCTCATATTTTAGGCAATGGAATCAGTAGAAGTACATTCAAAGCCGGTAAACACTATTTCATAATATTATTAAAAATATGATATAAGACAAGTTTTGATAAAATTTTAATAATGTGAACAGGTAACGTATTAACTGCCATTGAGATACTCCCTAGCCAGGCTAACTCGCTAGCTGTAAACGCTAATGGTCAAATTAAAGTATCATTAAAATTCAAGCAACCGTTGGACGAGCCAGTGAATGTAGTTTTGTATTTACACAGTCAATCTATGATGACTATTGATCAACATCGAACTGTTGTATTGGATCACTAAATGGATGCTCATACTATTGAAACGAAAGTTCGTCATTTGTTCCAGACAAATGGAATTCAGACACCGTTTTATGTAGTTGCCGCCAACACATTGTTTTCAGAAGTAAATTTTAATAACCTCCCTGCATTTGTAATACAAAATACAGACAATGTAGGAGAACCCGGAACACATTGGCTAGCATGGTACATTCTGGACAGAAAAAACTCCATTTATTTTGATAGTTTAGGGAAAGACGTGAGATCATATAAAAATGTTCAAGTTCCAACACAAGATATAATTGCCGAAAACTGTATGCCGATTCAAAGCTCTAACTCGCAGACATGCGGACAATTTTCAATAGCATTCGTATTTTCGCTAGCTAAAAATCAGAGTTATTATAAGTTTTTAAAAAATTTTACTAAAGACTATTATCAAAATCATAAATTAGTATCAGAATTTGTAAAAAATATCCCTATGTAAAGATGTAATAAAATTACAATTTAAAACATTGTGCTACACCAATTTTTATTTAGTTCTTAAAAAGGTGCATCAAAGAAAACATATAAAGATGGATTCCATTAACATGCAGATCCCACATACTTCGACCATTCAAATAATTGCACCAACGTCAGGCGGGAAAACGTATTTAGCATTGCAAATGATAAGAAATCGCTATGATTTGTTTGATACTAAACTCGAGAAAGTGATATATGTGTACGCAGACTTTCAGAAAGCATTTTATAAGTTGCAGCAAGAAGATAAAAATGTTATTTTTACTGATAAACTGAAAGATATTGAAGAACTTGTCACTGATCCGTGTTTATTGATCATAGACGATCAGTCAGATATACTTTCAAAAGGAGAAAACAACGAACTAATTACTCGGTTTTTCATTAAATCGTCACACCATAAAGGTTGCACAGTTATTCTGATGTTGCAATCTGCATATCAAAAAAATTTGAGAATTGTAAATTTAAATACGCAAATTTTAATTCTGTTTGATCAAATGCGCGATAAAAGTACAATCACAACTATAGCGCGCCAAATATGTCCTGGCGAGACCAAGTTTTTAGAGTCGGCATATGCAAAAGCTGTAAGGGAAAAGGAATATGGGTACATGGTTCTTGATTTGCATCCAAAAGATAAAAAATACAAGTACTGGGTGCGCTCTTGTCTTTTCCCTTCAGAAGATTGCGAGGTGTACACACCCAAATAATTGTCATGGCCGCAAGATTGGGAACGGAAATCAGGTTTCTTTTAAGACTAGCAAGTTCGTCCGAAGAAAACTTTGTGGAACTAATTAAAGGCGCTAGCACCAGGGAATTAGAAGCAGTAGTAGAGTGTTTCCAAAACTTGGATGTGGTCACGAAGGTAGTTCCATTACGTTTTCATAATCTCAGGAAAAAATTGCATCATAGAACAAGAGATATTGAAAAATTAAGAACTGTTGCTATAAAGCAGTCTAAAAGTGTTCGCAAATGTTTATCAGCCTTACTTTTAAATATCCTTACAACCGAAATTCTTTCCATAATATATCGACATGGCTAAAGTCATGAAAGTTATTTCACCTGATCTATACGAAAAGTTAATCAAAATTTACAATGAAAATTTCACTAATGAAACACATGATAAAGAAACTGAGGTAGGGAATTCATTAAATACAGAAAAAACAAATCCCGCACATCCTGTACCGGAAAAGACATTAAATCATGAAAATAAAAATATTGCAAATCCTGAGAACATAAAACATCCTGAAAGTGATCAGTCAGAAACCCAATCTCGTCAGGAAAATAAAAGGCCTGAAATTGAATCTCTAGACGTTGGCAAATTTAAGGGCACACAAGTATGTTGTTGTAATCCATCTGAAGAAACTGATAGCAGATCAGTATGGAAAAGCTTTGATGAGGTCGTTGACAATAAAAATGAGCCGTCAAAACGTAAATCACATGAAGAGCCATCTTTGGAGCACGAAATCAATGTAAAACATGCAAAGCCAAGTATGACATTGCGCTCGCGTAATAAACAAAAAGGTCACGGTAGAAAAACAAAGGGAAAGAATAGAATTAAATTAAAGAAATTTACAAAACGTAAGTTAAAAGCACTTAAGAGAGAACCTAAACGTAAAACGAAACAGTCGCATTCAAGAAAGAAGCACGAGACATTGTGTCGGAAAAAGAAGAAGCAGAAAACTAGATATGGATTACAGCAAGATGGAATCGTCAAACGAATTTCTAATTAATAACATACATATGTTATTGAAAGCTATTATGAATGACGACTATAGAAGCAACAACACCTATACAAATTTTAATGGGCACCTAGGGGTAGGAGGAAGTAAGTTTGGTATTGACTATGTGATAAGCAGTGATAGTTATAGTACTTCCCCCCTTGACATGTTATATCCTTTTATGATATAGTGTGGATCTTCACCATTATCCTTCTTTTCGTTTTGGTGCTAGCCAAAATGATAAAATATGGTCTATGCGCCTATTCCAAATGGGAGACTAAAAGCGGGAGCGGAGAAACTACTGCATTGGAGGGTTGCTTCAATTGCATTTCATTGAAGAACGCCGAACAATGAGCTCCGAACAAAACTCCACTCCACTCCGCTCCCACAACGTACCCTTTGAAAGGGACGCTTACCCATCACACAACAAAACAGGACACTGCAACACGGTAATAAATATTTAATTATATCATTACATATAAGACTGGGAGTAGTATAGTATTTTTTCACTTCTATACATCTCTCATTATTACAGATACTTAGATGCAGTATGCCGTACTGTAACTTCTACTGTCGTACACATGTTCTATACGACTCCCACATAGAACAATGTCACCTATGTGAACACTGTAACAAGTATTGCAGTCATATGCACATGCATAATTGCTTATATCCGAAGAAACAACTTGCACATCCGGAGCGAGGGAATCACTTGAATCTACAACATTTTTCTGAATATTCAAGAAGTAATTTAGGAAGTGTCATCAAGTACAAGTACATGAAACCAATTGAGACAAACGACATTACATCTGCTTTTGAAGAAATCCGACAAGATTTATTTGATCTTTTGAAAAGTTTATACGACATTCATTCAAGTATGAAAGTTGAGTTTGCTGTATCTGTCCTCATGTCCAAGGACATTTTATTGGAGAATAATCAGTATACTTCCAAGGAAGCTATTATATACTTCAAATCAAAACACTTTGAAATGTTTAACACAGTGAATATGGACGTGCCATTTCTTCAAGCTGTATCAGAAATAATTGAACAAAAAAACCAATTTGTTTCCCACGGATCTTCTTGGAGGATAAGTGCAATTGAATCCATGGAAGTAAAGATCGGGGAATTAAGGTTGTTGAAAAGTGCTGTTGGGAAATCTTTTT
Source organism: Allacma fusca (assembly GCA_947179485.1). Lineage (NCBI taxonomy): Eukaryota > Metazoa > Arthropoda > Collembola > Symphypleona > Sminthuridae > Allacma > Allacma fusca. The sequence continues at coordinate 67,245,014 of OX359245.1, forward strand.
TACCAATGCCCTTCAAATCTAGAAGAAATGGGATAATTAATTTTCGAAATAAAGACAATTTTTGTTTTCGATACTGTCTAACAGCTGGATTACTCTGGGATAGAAAAGTGACCGAGAACCAATCGCTAGGTGACGACAATTCAAATCTGAGATATCATTCTACATGGAACAAATTCTCGCATTTGATTGACTTTACTGATGTTAATATGGGAGAAAATGTTAATCCGTATGAAGATATGACAACGTTTGAACAAAAAAACAAGGTCTCAGTGAATATATTCACACATCACGGTGAGAATGTTATCCTAGCAAGAAAGGGATTGTCAAATTCAAAAAAAGTGGTCAATTTGTTTGTAATCCAAAAACTAGAAAATAGAATACCAAGATACCACTACGTTCTCATTAAAGATCTTGATGCATTTTTATGTGCTGGAAGTACACACAAAACCTACACATGTCACGATTGCTTCCGATCATTTAACTCCACTTTAAGTTATGTAAAGCATTCAAAGATCTGTTCAAAGTCAGCTAAACCAACCGAAAGACTTTATAGTTTCCCGCCCGAAGGAAAGGTTTTAACATTTGAAAGACCAGAACTGACAAACTGTCAACCATATATACTTTTCTTTGATTTTGAATGTTATTCAGTGAAAATAAATGATAATATTCACGGTAAGACACAAATGAGATTTGAGTACCAGCCTGCAAGCTATTCGTTAGTTATTTTACACAACACTGGAGATAAGGCTGAGCTAGTTACTGCAGAGTATTATGATGGACGTCATCCTGTCAAACATTTTTTCCATCGAGTGTTCCTATGGGCTCAAAAATTACTTTGCGAGATACGCTCAACAAATAACATGTTAACCCCGACACCTGAGGAAAGGAAAGCGCATGAACAAGCAACGCATTGCAAACACTGTAAGCGACAATTCACAATTCCTAAGGATTCGGTTCAGGAAGGGTTTGATGCATTGCGTTTTGATTTGAATGGAACATTACTGAACGACTCAGACGAAACAGACTACGAAGAGGAACTTACAATAAAGAAATCCAAGCGAGATGCACCAATTATTAAAACATATCACCATAACCACGACTCTGGAAAATACGTTGCATCATTATGTCAGTCATGCAACCTTAAAATTAAATATAAGAACCAGCTGACGTGTGTCGCACATTGCGGATCTAAATTTGATTTCCATCTTCTTCTTAAAAACTTAGAAACTTCTGCCTTTGATGCTAGCAATATCTCAGTTATAGCTAAGTCTAAAGAAACCTTTGTACAAATTGAAATAAAGTCAAAGGATTTGTATATTCCAATTCTAAATAATCAGTACGGGAATCAACAACAATTCTCAAAATCTTACAGCGGTAACCGTAAAGTGGGTGTGAGGTTCATTGATTCTTTTAACTTTTTACCTGAATCACTAGCAGATCTTACTGAAAGTTTGAAGAAAGAAAAATCTCCTTTATTCGAAATCGTTAAAACAGTATTAAACAATTATATTTGTGAACCAAATCAACTAAACGGAATCTCTAATGATAGCATAGACCTGCTATTAAAAAAGCTTCCATACCCCTACACCTTCCTGTCAGGTCCGAACGTCTTGAAGGATGGAGTACCTATTCCCGAAATCCAAGAATTCCATAACGACATGACTCATGAAGAATGTTCACAGGAAGATTATGAAATTATCTTAAAAATCTGTTCACTTTTCCAAATCAAAGACTTTCGCATGTACACAAAACTCTACACAATCCTGGATTCTGCTCTATTAGGAATTGTGTACATCAACTTTATTCAAAATAGTTTTAAATCCTACGGTATCGATCCTTCGTATCTCTGTACTGCATCTGGATTTGCTTGGCAGGCATTTCTGTACACTACCGGTGCAGACATTCACTACATTCGAGACAAGAAAATGATTGATTTAGTTCGGGAGGGAATTCGAGGCGGTGTCTCTATGGCGGCTAAAAAAATTGTTTGCGCTAACAATGAGAGAACTCCGTTTAATTTTAACGCAAGTGAAGATCGAACACATATTCTCAATCTCGATATAGTTTCCTTGTATGCCCATGTCATGGAGACCAACAAATTCCCTCATTCAGGTTATGAATGGGTTGATGTTGCGGATTTAAAGAAAATTGATTGGCAAAGCCCACAGCTTCATTCAGACGATAATAATACCGGCTACCTAATAAAGTGCACTCTCGAATATCCAGACGCAATCCATGACTCGACCTCTGACTTACCACTCTGTCCAGAGAAAAAACGTATAAAAATTATCGAGCTGTCTACAAGACAACAGAATATTCTACAAAAGCTGAACAATGCTCAACAGATTCTAACTGCACCAAGACTCACATTAAATCAATACGATAAGACAGACTATGTACTACATCATAAAGCGCTAGCTTTTTATCTCTCAATGGGAATGAAATTGACAGATATTAAGTGCGGCTTCAAATTCATTCAAAAACCTTACTTGACAAAGTATATAAAATACAATGTCGAGAAACGAAAAGTTGCCAAGACTGAAACGGAAAGGAGTGCTCTGAAACTGGGTACGTCAACCAAATTAATTAATATTAAATAGAAATCCTTTATGATGTTTTTATTTATAGGAAATAATTCCATCTTCGGACGCCTGCTTATGAGAGACGATAATTTATTGAAAATTATTTTCTGCTCATCTCGCGCACAAGTTCATAAGCATCTCTCCAACGACAGATGCGTGGATTTCGACTGCCTATCAGATAACGTAACAATGGTTATGCTCGAGCCCGAAACAGTACAACTCTCCAAACCAATCCAAGCTGGTCAAGCTGTTTTGGATTTTGCTAAGGTTGCCTACTACGAAGCATACTACCGACAACTACATGATGTGTTTGGATCTAGAGCTTTTTTAGCTTATACTGACACAGGTTGAATTGATTTTCTCAATGATAATGACAGAGGTCTTGAAATTTTATACTAATCCATACATTTTTATAGATAGCTTTCTGGTTGTCGTTAAGGATCCTCAGAACACGCTTTGGACAGATCTTGTTCAAAATCGAAAATACTTCGACTTTAGCAAAATTCCGAAAGACCATCAACTGTTTAAAGACTTCTCTAACATCCCTGACCTTCCTAGATTTAATGCAGGAGAGTCTGGGAAGATCAAGATAGAAGACTTAGATATTTCAGAAATTTGTACGCTAAAATCAAAACAATATTCAATTCTAAGATTTAATGATACTTGTGAATTAAAGTGTAAAGGGATTCCTCAAAGATCGCTGAAAAGATACTGCAACCATGAAGAATTCAAGAAAACTATAAACAACGAAAGCATAAAAGAAATCAAAATTAATGCAATACGTTCTTACAAGCACTCATTGTTTAATATTAGTATTAATAAGTTAGCTCTACATGCACTTGATGTGTACAGATGTTATTGGGATGAAAATGATCTAAATGCAAGCTTGCCATTCGGGCATTATAAATTAAGATAAATAATAAATAAGCAAACTTATTTATAGTATATTTATTATTATGAATGTAATTTATAATATTAGTATTTTAATAAAACAATGCACTGGCAATTTATTCTGCTTTAACTTATTCTTAAAATGTAATTATTGAGAAAGTCGTTTCACTTTGCCTCTAAACAACTTTACTTTGCCCCTAAAAGTTTAACTGTGTTATAACAACGGTTTAACCTATAAGCATGATGCAACCAAAAAAATTTAAGCATATGGCACTTGAAAACTAAAAATAAATTAAGCATATGACACTTAAAAACTAAAATGCAATTATTAGAAAATTCGTTTCACTTCAGCCCTAAAAAATTCACTTTGCCCTTAAAAGTGCAGTATGCCATGACATTGGTTTGACCTAAAATCATAAAGCTACCAAAAATAAATTAAGCATATGGTACTTGGAAAAAAGAAATATTTATTCGGAGAGGCACACATCAACTAACAAAAAAACAGAGCCATCACTTCCCTTCGCCCCTTAAATGTATGCCTCTAACAAATTCAGTAAGGAAGAACTAAACACGCCCACGGGCCGTCATCGACCGGGTGACCGGGCGATGTGCCTCCGGAGTCAGGATCCTGCGCCGTGGGATGTCCACCAATACCGCTTCGCCCCCTCCAACCAGATCCACTTCCGCCCACACTTGCGCTCCCGGCTCCATCTCCCTTCCATCACCATTCCCTCCGTCGCCGCCACCACCGTCTCCACCACCCCCCACAAACCCTCCAGCACCACCACCCCCGTTTCCATCACCCCCCACAAACCCTCCACCACCACCATCGCCTCCTGGTGCTTCCTCCATCATACGGACCAGCTCAATGTGGTCAACGACCAGGTGTTCGCGCGGAGCCCGTGGTCCTCGAATGGCCCGCCAAAGCGCTCGCGCAGCATCGGTCACATCCTGGAGTCGTGCCACCCTATCCCGAACAAAATCCACCAGAGTATACCGATACCGGTACCACAACCAACCCAGAACTCCGACACCCACCACACCAGCCCCGACCCCAAGTGCTGTAATATTAAAAAAGCATTGACTATACATACAAACACATACATGCATAGATACATCCATACATACATCCATACATACATCCATACATACATCCATACATACATCCATACATACATCCATACATACATCCATACATACATCCATACATACATCCATACATACATCCATACATACATCCATACATACATCCATACATACATCCATACATACATCCATACATACATCCATACATACATCCATACATACATCCATACATACGTACCTATGACCCAGCCCGAAGATTCCACTGATGCAGGGACTTCCCGGTCGCAGAAAACTTCCTGGAACCGTCCACAAACACGTCCAGGTCGAACAACCCCAGCAAGATTTATGGGAGCCTCATCCAGGTCAGCCAAACATCCACAATTGCCCACCATGTCGCTATAAAAATAGCACACTTTTGAGCAAAGCTCGCAATCCGCATTAAATTTTGAACAAGCTAAAAAATACATATAAACATATATACACACAAATAAATTTATATACATACATACAAATAAAATCATACATATAAAAATAAAACATAAATGCCTAAATATAAATTATGAATTAAATAAAACTACTTACCCATTTTTGTATTCCACCAATCTCTACTGCATCAGCCTAATCCAACGTTGATTCAGCATTAAAAATTTTACCATGCCTTCACCAAGCACGGTATACTTAAGGGTACCCTTCCCCTTCACACAGATGGCGGAAGGGCACCACATAGTTACAAAAAATACTCAGAGGGAGAGACTCTAGGACTCCATGCGGACTTATAGAAAATCTTCATTCAACCCTCCAAAGGATTTTCTATAAGTCCGCATGGAAATACACTACTCCCCTGCTACAAGCTTTCAACAAAGTGAACAAATTGTTGATTACAATAGATAAAATTATTGGCACTAGACATTTTTCCACGTACTGTAGAAGAAGCCGCCCACACTAATCCTGATGAGTCTCACCGAGATCGCATCGAGAGCATGGAAAGTCCACCAACAATGTGTCGTATGCTTTGATAAGCAACAGCCATAAATAGTCGAATAATTATAGCGACAACAAACAGGTCCTTCACAAGTGGCCACAAGCTGTACATCTCGAGCCATTGAACAAGCCTTGGATGACTCCAAGTTGCTGGTATGAGAAACTGAACAAATGAAGCTTGCGTGTGTTCAGGGGGGCTGTACCTTCTACTACGTTTTTTAGATTGCTGGAATACAAATCAATTGTAAATTCTAACAGTCTACTTAATAGTCCTACAGTATATAATTTAATATTATATTAATTATACACAAGATCTTCACTGTAGCTTTTATAATGACACAGACGCGTACATCGCATTCGTTACACACATTATAGAATGAAACGAAAATACATACATATGTGAAGAAGAATCTGACGGTCCATTGAAGGATTGTAAAGATCAGCCTTAAAGTTTATTTTTAGCGGGGGTACAGTGAGATTTTAATGTGAATCTCAAGCTAACATTATCAACACCCACCTTATATTATTAACATTTGTTAGCTTCTAGGAAATTGACACCCACGTTTATGATAACGTTATATGTGTACAGCCTTAAAGATCAACCATGTTGAGAATGATAGGTTTTCCTTGCTCAGGGGTCGGATTTTTGTAAATCTCCCTGGAAGATTATTTCTGAATTTCCCTGCTGACTATTATCTCTCTGCTGGTAGGTCCTCAACGATTTCAAAAATCTCTGCTGAAAAAACGTTCAACGATTTTCAAATCCCTGTTGGCAAAAAAATCCCTTACAAGACAAGTGAAATCCCTGCCAAATTTGGCCAATCAAGCCAAAAATCCCTGTTTGCTTAACAAATTTCCCTGAAACCCGTCAACAAAATTGAAAATCCCTACCAAAAAAGAAGGTCAACGATTTTAAAAATCCCTGTTCGTAAAAATAAATCCCTTCCCTTTGAGATTTTCCCTGCCAGAAATATTTTTTCCCTGGGAAGATTCTTTCCTTCTTTCCTTCTTCCTACAAAAATCCGACCCCTGTCCTTGCCCATCAGATCCGTGAATAGTGATGACAATATTTCGAGACTTTCTGGAGTAGAAATCACCTTTCCCGTTCTTAAAATGAAAGAAAACATTATGACGAATAAGGGAGTTCTTGTGAAAAGTTGTGTCTGTAAGTTATCGATATCATTTTTAATCTTCAAACTTTGAGGTACATATATCTAAATCAATGTGGGTTCTAAAAATTTTATTGTATTTTATATATGAAATGCTAATGGTCTAAGGTCATCATTAGGAAGTCCTACAATTGAGTCGAATCTAATTTGCTTTCAAAAGGGAATTAGTACAAACTTTTGTATGGAGCAGGTCTTTCGGAAAAGTCCCCAGGTCTTGCTACTAAATGTTCCATTGGTTTTCGGTTTTAACATGCTTTATCCAAGATACATTTATCGTTAGATTTACTTGGTCACAAACCCATGTTCTTATAAGATGTCTGGTCCAATTTGTAAAGTGTTCTTTTTTGTAAAAAAAACAGGATGACAATTTTTTTATTTAATCGAAAAGTATTAAACTAAGATTATTAGCTCTTTTTGAGCTAACAAGAGCTACTTTCAGGTAGCAGAAAATCAAGATCTGAAGAAGAATTGTAACCAAGTTCTAAGGCACAAATATACACGAAATAGATTCCAATTTGATTATGTCTGCTACGAATTTACGGTTTTATCGTGAAATTAATTAGCAAAGTTTGGATATGACAGTTCTTATGCATCACTAACTACCACGTGTCCTTCAGCCATGTAAAGCTACATTAACGTTTAGATCAGCTTGAGAGTTTCATTCATGTGAACTTAAATTTAAATTGTTGATGTAAAAAAAAACTTGCTAAAAAATACCTAAAATTGGAAGTTCGGGTTCAGGTATTTTGAATTCGAACTTGTACTTGACATTGAGCTCAGGTATATTTTTTAAAACTCGAACTTGATCGTAACCCGACCTGTACTTTCAGGTGCGGATCCTTGATCTAACCGCACTTGACCCGAATCCCAGGCACGTTTTTTGTAGCTGACCCGAACTTGACCCGGACACGACCCGGCGGGTATTTTTAAGGTGCTACCTGATACCTGCAAGCAGCTCTGCTTATAACAGTGGTTTTATGCAGCAAGTGAAATGTATTGGGGCATTGTGAGCCTCCTCATCAACCCGACACTATATCTCTGTACATTATATGTAATTAGATATAAGATATAATTAAGTATATGCCGGTTGTAATGCACAAACCAAAAATCAAATGTAAACGTATTATTTACTTTATTTACACCACTACAAATTCTGAAGTTAATCTTGACTGTAATATTATTAAAAGCCCTGGAATTATAAGGAAAGGCCAAGACAGTTGGAAAATGCAGGAAGAACTCCTGCCCAAGAGTTTTCGTATATATAAATCCACATCTGTACAATTACCCGTGCTGTTATTAATATCATTATTGATAGCAGGCACTTCCGTGATGACCCTTCTGTTCCATAGTATAATATTAAAGATAGCGGGATATTTCCCAGATCCATTTACAGATACAATAGGAATTTTGGAAGTTTCAAAATATTTGACGGTTGACATATTTAAAGCGCTATTTCCGTCCAGAATATCATTTGGGCTGTCCTTACTTGTGGTTGCATGGTTTACCTGTTCATTTTGTTTAGGAATTTCACTAGGAATGCTTGAGAATCGAGCGGACCAAGTGTTTTCCGTCGATACATCTTCAGAAGGATTTCCCAACTGCCGAGATGTCGATATTATTGGATTTTTTGTCTCAAAAAAACTACTCGTCTGCGGAAGTTGCTCAGGCCGGACAGTTACACTTGTTATTGAATCCAATGATGACGTTTTTACATCATTAAGGGTTTTCTCCCGTTTTACACTTATTACAGTTGAACTTTCTTCAATGGGAAGGGACTCAGTTGTAAAAATATGATTAGTGTAAATTCCGTCACTAGAGACATTTATAAAAGAAGAATGTTGATTGTTCTTGTTTTTGACGTGTAATTTTGTATCTGTGAGATCAGGTTTTTGCGAAGATGTTGACCCAACGCGACTCAAAATAGGTCTGTTTTCTCCACGTGCCCTCGTCACATACTTTGGGTAGAATGTTTTCACACCTAAGGCCTCTGGGTTCCCTCGCAGGGGAAGGGTACCAGGAATTACGGGTAGTATTGCTAGCTGTTAATATAAAATTTACACCATACTTTTAGCCAGGCCTGCAATTCTCCGGGAAATTTTAGGTTAAGAGATTGAAGAAATAAAAAATCGTACCAGAATTTGTATATAATTCATGTTTACTTTTTTATATTTCTCAAGTCTAATTTTTGTGACAATTTTCTGCCCCAATTGCTAGCTAGCTTCTGAATGTGATTTTAAAACAAGGTTTAATACATCGCAATTGGCTTTTGACAATCTGAGAAATCGCATCTAATGATAACCCAGATTTGAAAGCTTGGAATTTGTATATTTGAATGCGAGGTTTATTTTAGATGTTTGTTTTTGTCAATATTTCCTTAATCCACATAATACTTCAATCCGGGAGGCTATCGAAGTCTTTTGTGTATCCCCAAATTTTGTATTTCCAACATTGTGATGTACGAGCATGCTTACGAATCTTCTATTATAAAACTGACTGTCTACATAAACTTGGGCTTTTTGTCATGATCCTACTTAGAATTCTATGGTGTGCTCGGACTTAGAATCCAATGCTAAAAACTCTGTTATCTTTATGATGCAGCTATCAAACATTAATCTAAAATAAGCAATCGTGTTCAGTGGACTTATGCTTGTACATTACTGTCATCATGTTGTTTTTAGCTGTGCATATATACTTTTGATACGTTTAATATTGACTTCCAGTTCGTTATCCTACAGATGCATGGCTAATATTTAAATATTAGGTGAGTGGCAAATAATAATTGTCTTATCTTGCGAGGGTTCCTGCCTTGAACTAAAAACAGACGTTCTACTCATGAAAACCATTTCATTCACATTTGAGGTTCCTGTAACTAATAAACAGCTAGACTTGGAGCCGTGACTTGAATATACGGCGTCCTGTTTAATACAAATACTGTTTTACTGTATTGGGCCCGGGTATAGCTCCTCACGAGTACGAGTAGATACTCGAGTTTCGAGTTCGAGTACGAGTGCGGGTCGAGTACGGTATCAACTTAAATTGGTACTTGTACTCGTCGGTCGAGTATCCGTTTTCGTACTCGAACCAGTGCTCGGACTGGGTACGGGTAATACTCGGGTAAATGGGTACGGGTACTGGTATGGGTACTACCCGGGTACAGAAGTGGCGTACTCGCAAGTACGCGGATACTACCCGGGTACTCTGGATTTTAGACAATAAAGTGGGTACATTTACGGGTACGGGTATGGGTACTCACTCAGTGGCAATCGGGTAGTACCCAATGGGTACGGGTATCACTATGCAAAATGCCTGTACCCGTGGGTGCTGTACCCGAGTATTTTTGGGTACTTCAAGGATTCCTGATGGGATGGATTACTATGGCTAACAATAAGACCTACCAACCGTGGAGTTGCTTATTTCTTTGTATACAGATACTTGCGTTAGTGACAGAGCCAAGTGGCTTCGTCTCATTTATGATTACGTGGTAGTTGCAATCTAGCGCTTCTAATAATTCTTCCGAGGGATCTAATAAAGAAAAAAGCGTAGAGTTAGGAGTCAGTAAAATCTCCTGTTTATGGACTTACGCAGTGAAGCTCTTTAAAGAAGAATTTCAAGGGGCAGGTTCTTGAGATTCAGTTTAATGAGCTTCATTGGGAGCGTAACATTGCAATTATTTAAAGACGTATTACGAGATAAGTTCGGAATAAATATACACTAGTAAAAGCCCTGTGCTTCACAGGGACGATTACTTGAAGAGGTGGTAGTATGAGTCTAGAAATTAAAAGCCAAACGGTTTACGAATCAAGCCCTGTCATAAAGACTTGTTGTATGCCTAAATCGTGCGCGATTATATTAAGAGCAGCGCTTTAAATAAATGGGCAGGTAGTGCTCGTTAATAATGAGTGCTTGGCATGCCACCTTTTGGGCGTTTTGTGATGCCATTGAACTATGAAAGTGCGAAACTTTAAATAACAGGACAGAAAGTGCTCTTTAATAATAAAGGATTTATTAGCTTCGACCCAGATCCGTTTCTTAATGCTTCAAGCCCAGGGTTGCCCACTTGAAAATGCCAAGGCCAAGGCCAAATGTACAGGCAATTTGAGTATTTTCAATCCTGGGCATTTATGACACTTTGAGTATTTATTATATACAGTGAATATTTTTACAATTTTAGAATTGAAAATATCATTCCTTGCAGGTAATATTTATATTTCAGTCCCTTTGATTATTGTTGATAATTTTGATGTTAAAATAAGAGGCATCTGAACTCGGCTTTCAAAATTTTCATGGGGCTGCATTTGAGTATTATTTCGCCTGCATTGTTCCAAAATTTGTGTCCCGGGGTCCATAAATGTGAGAGACAGTTTACGAATGTTTGTTCTATAAAGCTGTAATATAAATCGAATATTTAATCTTGCCTCCCACATTTATTTCCTGAAACCGCAATATTTGACTTGGAAAAATTATGATCAACTCAAAATTTTCCGTAAAACATTTTCTATAGTAGTGGTCCCAATCTTTCAATTCAATTCAAAAAATTCGTTTTGATTCAATTCAACTTATGAATTGAATGAAATACAATGATTCGATTCAATTCAGGATTCACAGGATTCAATTTGATTCATTTCTGCGTGCTGAATTGAATCGAATGATGATTCAAATCATTCAGACAGTAAAAGGTGGTAACATAAACATTTCATTTAAGGATTTTGTAATGACTACATAAAACAGCGGAAATAAGTCAAACAATTCACTATCACTAAAATTGTCAATACAGTGAACTCTTGCTATAAGGGACACCCTTATAAGGGATTTTTTGATGTAAGGGATTGTTATTTACAGTCCCGATTCCCATTTACGCAATGTACATATAACACTATACTCATAGGGATTAATTTTGCCGGTCCCATAATCATCCCTTATAGCGAGAGTTGACTGTAACATTAGCAAATTAGAGTTGCATATCCTGCTAATTAATTGTCACATTACAGTATGACCTAAATTGGACCGTTAGTAAATGATGTAATAGTAAATTATAATAATTGATGTATTTGACGTATACAAATTATTATTTACAAAATAATTGATTCCCAACAAAAATCAAAAATGTCTCTCAGAAACACGTACAAGTTTTTTAATGTGATACGTTACTAGCTGCATTTTTAGCAGGATATGCAAATAAATTCGTTGCACGTGAATCATTTGAATCGCGATTCAAAGCATTTCACGTGATTTCATTCATGAAGTGAATTGAATGAAATGATTCAATTCATGCTTTGAATTGAATCGAAAAATGATGAATCAGAATTGAATTGAATTGAATCGAATCGAGATTTTTTGATTCAGAATTGAAAGATCGGGACCACTATTCTATAGTGTTCAAATATATTGTTTTGTGAATACGTTATATCGTTGATGGAAAACTGGCATGATCAGGAAATTCTATTTCCTCCTATACTTTACTAACCTTGCGTCCTATTTGGAAGGTAATGTCAACAGTTCTTAACGACTTGTGTTAAAAGATTTTTGAGAAAACGATTTGTCACAAACAAAATTGTTTCATGTTCTCGAAGTTGAAAAGCAAGTTATGGAGAGTTTAGTATTAAAGAATTCGTCCCAATTGTTTATCCTTACACCATACAAGAATTGTTCAATAACCAATTCGCGAGAACATATTTCATTCAGCAAGTTATTATTTTGGGATACTAGCATTTGAATTTCATCAGTGATCATTAAAATAAATCATAAAAGGCCTTAAATTTTAAGATTTTAAAGATTAAAAAAAAAATTAAATAGGATACCCTTAACGCCTATGGAAAATTCCCAAAATCCCGGGCATTTTTAATGGAGGTCAAAAAATTGATAAATTAAAAATGTTCAGCTAGGCAGGCATATGTCGTCGGGGATTTTAAATCGGCCAAACTTCCAGTACCCGAGTAATACCCGGGTACAAACAATAGGTACTCGGGTACGGGTACAGATTTTGGGTACATTACGGGTACGGGTAAATTGTGGGTACAGGTACTACTTTGTAGTCTCAGGTACGGGTACGGGTACTGAAATAATTTACCCGGGTACTCGAGTATGGGTACGGGTATAGGTACAGCATTTTGTCGTACCCGATATTCGGGTACGGGTATGGGTACGGGTTCACGGTTTCGGTACCCAGTCCGAGCACTGACTCGAACTTGAGTATATTTCTAACGAGTATCAGAGCGAGTTCGAGTGCGTTCAAAGTACTTAATCCAAAGCACGAGTACGAGTTCGGGACATAAATTCAAAAGTACTTGAACCCGTACTTGGATTTACATGTAATACTCGAGTAATTTCCTCCAGCACAATGTTCACATCCATATTTCCTTAAATACAAAAAAGTTGTTGTTATTCCGAAGCAAAAAAGGAAAAGCGGTTAAATTCAAAATTACTACGAATAGCATGAAACGTTACACCTACAGCGTAAGTTATTGTTACAGCTCCAAATGAGTACTTGTAGTTACTAGTTGTAAGTATTTACCTATCGCCGTAAAATATAATGGACCAGGAGAATAGGGCAGAATTAATGGAGGTTAGAATGAGATTGACGTGACTGAAGAGAATCCAGTCGATATGACTGGCAGAATCAAATCTTGATCTATTGTTCATCGGCATTTTAATCTCGTTGGAGAAAATTTTCATTGCAAACACTTTTCGTAAGTTGCAGTTACAAATTCTTGTTAGTTGAATCTACTGTTTGTTTTCTATGTCAATCTCTCTTTAACAAAAAATAACGTCTAAACAATTTTTTTTCGGCGTACTTGATACTCGAGTACGGTTCCAGTACGAGTTCAAGTACGGGTCGGTCGGTATAAACGTTTTATACTCGTAAGTGCGGTCCAAGTTCGGTAAAAAATTAAGAAATATAATACCGTCCTCCAAGTACAGGATTTTTTACTCGTACTTGAAGACACAAGTTCGGGTCAACAATTGGGCCGACAATTCGAGTACGCTTCCAAGTACGAGTAAGGTTCTCAACGGATAGGATAATTCCCTTATCCTATCCGTATCCTATCCGATCCGAATTTTTACCGATAAAACTGAAGCGTATCCGATCCTATCCGCTTCCATCGGATTAAAAATAATCTTATCCGAAGCTTATCCGTAAACTTTCGGATGGCGTATTTATCCTATCCGAAGCGATCGGATAAGAAAAAGGAGCTATCCGATCCTATCCGCGGATATCCGATCCTATCTGCGGATACACGAATCAATTGTAGAAGTTTAAATTGATCCTAGAGTGTGGCTTTTAGTTTTAAATACAATATACTGTTAACTTATAACGTATTGTAATGACAGAAGAAACCGTGCATATATGTTTGCTTGACAAATTATTTAATATAAATAATTTAAGAATTGAGAGATTTGTTTTAAATATCAGATGTTCTCAAAAATTAAATTACTGCAAACCTTTAACAATTTGAAGCCTATAAGAACAGGTAACTAGAACAAGCAGCTGAAATTCAAAATATGACTGAATTTCTGGTCATAACATAAATACTCGAATGCTTATATTCGTGAAGTTCGGTCTTAGGTTTATATAAAAGTTACACCAACTGAAAAATGTACGAAAATTTTGAGAAATTACCGAACAAATGTCCTGTAGGTGATTGCAGCAGATAGTAATTATTACAGTGGTTGTCATGTTTTCAAAAATTCGTTTATCCGCGGATATCCTCGGATATCCGTCGGATTATCCGTAAAACAAAAAGTAGCCATCCGATCCGTTCGGATATTTTATGTAGTAGTATCCGATCCTATCCGGGATTTTTTTCGGATGGGAATGACATAACCGATCCGTTCGGATAAATATCGGATCGGATAATCTTCAGTTTTATCCTATCCGTATCCGTATCCGATCCGTATCCGTTCGGATATATCCGATCCGTTGAGAACCTTAAGTACGAGTACGGTATGGATAACTACTCGACCCGTGAGGAGCTATAGGCCCGGGCATCATGATTACTGTTCGATTCTCTCCAATTTCCCAACCTGTCCATTTCTCTATACTGTAAGGAATTAAATGTATAATTTTTTATCTTGAGAAACTTGGACACCCGGATAGCCTCGGCATCCTTTGAACATAATAATTACTCATTAGCTGGATTACATTAGCATAATGTAATACGTAGCAGTAAATGTGAATGTGTAAAAGCCTCGCATAGCTCCAGCTATGATCTATCCCATCTATGCATCATGCAATTTAGGATTAAACATATTAGTTAGATTAGGTCCTTTTTAATTGCAAGCAATTTAAACGCCCCTTAATTACTCATTCCTATACTGAGTTGGACTTTTGCATAAATGTTCTGATAGTACTTGATTGTGTCATTGCACTTGTCAATTGTAAGTACCATCTCATCTATAACTTTTGTCATGTGTAATTTATAGTTCCAAGGGAATGCAAATGAAATCATATTATTTTACTCTACAAGTTATACGCTAAAATCTTTCATTACAATTTGATTCTTAAATATTGAAATGCGGACAACGTTTTATTATCGAATTACAGATATTATTGTTTTAAATTGATTATGGGCGCGTGTTTAAAACGCACTTGAGGTGGTTTAGAATTGGGCATGGAAAATTCCTTTCCAAAAACTGCTATGTTTTTAATGAACAATAGTCTCCGAAATGTATTTCATGTACCTTTATAATTTTAGGAAGCTCCCATATGTGGTTCGGATTACTTCTTGTATTTACGTACCGCCTGTACGGGATAAATATCTGCAAAGTTATAAAACAACCCGACCCATATGAATAAATAATGTCGTACCGAAAGAAAAAGAAATCACTTTTGTTATTAGCATGAGCATTAGCAGTTTCCACGAAACTATAACACACATGCTAAAACGGAATTAGCGCATCTGGTCCTTGATACCATGTGATTTTCGGTACTGGGTAGTGTGAAATTATGTCATTTACTCCCCATTTAGCCCACAAAGCGTAGTGACTCGTGTTTGGTCAATTTAAGGTAATGTAGAGCCCTGGCAAGGAGCTGGTCAACCTGTTTCCAGAAAACTAATTAGCCCAAATGACCGGATTTCAGAAACCAACATGTTTTGAATATAATATTTTGTACCTATTTACGACTACCATGAAACGCTATGCCTTACGTTTCTAGAAAAATATTTTTTCCAGTGTCCACCTGTCAATATTGTGGGTGCAGAAAGATGTTTAGGAAATTATCCGATTCGCCAGAACGGTCTGATACAGTCATTATTGACAACGATACTTAAGCAATATGTAGTATCATCGAAAATAAATTCAATCTTATGTTGTTGTAAGCTTAACTCATAACGTTCCATTGAGTGGCATGTACAGGAAATGATGCATGAATGATTGACAATAATTCTGTTCATTAGGCAGAAAGTTCTGGGTGCGATAGAAGTATAAAGATTTATTTGATCTAAGAATTTACAAGAACTGCTTGCAAGCTAGCAGCAAATTTTAAATGGGTTTTGTGGTACAGAATGACTGGAATTTTAGTCTTGGAAAAAGAAAGGCAAGGCAAAAGTGTAGCGTTCTACGGGAACAATGTTGTGATCCATTTAGTACACCTAAAATATACTAAAGTCGTTACGTTTTAAATGAATTACGTAGTGGTTGTCGTAGACTCTGGCGTAGTTGTCGTAGCTTCCTCAACGTAACAATTTCCCGGAGGGTCGATAAAAACTTGACCATCGTTACAGGAGTAGGTCATCAACATGAACATTTTCGGCTGCCATTCATAACAATAATAGTACTTGGTTTTTTCAGTGTCATGTGGAAAATATCCGGACTTCTTACAACTGAAAGCCGCCAAGACTTGTGGAACGACTATAGCTGCCACCTGCTCAGGCAAAACGTTATAGGGTAAAATATCTTCAAATATTTCATTCTAAATAACCTTCTATGCAAATTCCTTGGAGTGTATGTCATTTTTATTATTAAAAATATAAAGTAATTGAAAAACCAAAAAAAAAAAAAAATGAAGACTCTTACCAGCGTCAGGAAAATGATGCTCTTCATTTTGAACTCCGAGTGTGTCTTTATAACCTCAACTGCCACAGTATACTGTTGTTAATGTGCTCAAAAATTCCGAGGCCTCTTTTATATGCAGTTCAAGTACTCAGTCAGCTTTAAAAATTCCTTCATAAGATTAGCAAGCCTTTTGAGGGTTTATAATCTGGAAGGAAAACCTACGACTACAATGTCACAATGCCTCAATAAAATACGTCAGTAAGGGCTATAAACATGCTTCAAAATTAACCGCACCATGGTCAAGTAAATAACCGCTAAATCTGTGTAATTTCTAAGCACTGGATTCCAGGAATGAAAGAATTATCATTCATAGTATTGACTCGTGCATATAAATTCTACTTCAGATTGATACATTGTTTTAAAATTCTTAAGCTTTTGATCCTCAATTTATGCTGACTCTGAAAACTGGAGTAATTAAAAGAGATAAAGTTCCACGAACAATCTTGTTTATTACGCCTGTTATTGCACGTCATTTAGCAAGCAAAATGTTATAGTAAATGTGTATTGCTCAAAATTTATTTCCCTGTACATCCAAGCTCACATGGAAATCTAATTTTGTGTCACTGCTTACAAGTTTAAGGTAATTAAATCTGCATGCCAATATAACCCAATATGATGGAAAGTTTACTCACAAAATGTATTATGTTTTGCTAGCAATTTCCATAAATAGGGGAAAGATAGAAGCGAAAATAATACAGAGCTCATTGTCAGTATATAGAGGTCACAAGCTGTACATTTCAGTGAAGACATTTTGTCCGGATCCAAGACGGAGTGGTACGAGAGACCAATCAAAGAAAGCCTATTTGTGTCTATAGTTCATAGACCATAGAGCAATCTATTCCATATATTATAATCAAAATCAACACACGTGAGAAGCAGCTAATTTTTTGTATATGCTTTTATTATCAAGTACGGGTACAAATTGGGTAAATACCTGTACCTGAACATATAGCACCTGACCGTTCAGGTAATTAATTTAAAGTTCTGTTAATGTTCTCCAATTTCATGATAATTTCGAAATATCAGAACTGTCGGCGTTCTTTTCAGGTACAGGACCTCCTGTTTTAGGTTTGGCACAGGTACAGGTTCAGGAAAATTGAACCTGGGTATTCCGTTACAGGTAATTACGGGTACAGGTTCAAAACATTTAAGTACCCATGATTCCAGGTAAAACATTTTTGTACCCATGCGGGGCACTACACCGGTCCCCATGACCAGCACTGTACTGTACTATTTATTTATTTATTTATTTATTTTTTATTTAATTCTTTATTCAGGAATCTTTTCGGGCTGAGCCCATATCATCCGTACATTGCAAGTGTATTTGTGTTTGTAACAATCATATAACTTAATTTACTTAATCTAAGGAGGTGAGAGAGCAAGGTAACATAGAAGGAGAATATATCCCACGACGAACTGAAGGAGCACAAGCCTTGTGTTTGCAGGTAAGCACAGGTCCAGTAGAGCCGAGGCAACCGTAATACCACTCACTCGGTTGAGTGAGCGTTAGTGCGCCCTGTATCCAGCCGCAACATCCCCCAGAACCCAACATCCATCTCTCTCACTACTCACACCTCCGCAGCAGCAGGGGCACTGGGCTTTGCAGCCATTCCTCAACGATGGTAGTTGAGTACATTCAGTGCTGGACTACACCTGCTGCCCGGCATAGCTATAGAGTGAGAATGAAATGTAAAGCTACAGACAGAGAGGGAAGATATGCAGACAAGGGAGTGGTCAAGGGCCGCCTCCAAACCTCATTTGCATACCGATAGTGTATAGGGAAAGATAGAAAGGACCTGAAATTATTTTAGGGTGAGCTAGAGTCGAAAGCCGGCTCTTCTGCAACCTTACAGATTCGCTACACCACCAGACCGCAGGCTCGGTCTCACTGTACTGTACTAAGCCGTGAAAAGGTTGTCCATATATCAAATATATATCAAACATTTTAAAGAGTAAGAAATAATATGCTGATCAAATCTGCGCATTTGACTCCATCCACTCCGGCTGTATTGTTGTTATTAGCCGGTTGACGTGAGGGTAAATAATTGTAACCAATTTATAAAAGAGAAAGTATTGAAGGACTTTAAGCTTTTCTTATAAAAAATGCACTGCACCAGGGCATCAGAAATCTATGTACATGCTTTGATCTTTTTCAATTCGGCATGAATACATTATATCCCTCTCTCTGGAAACATATTTTTTTCTTGTTAGTAGCTTCTGTGTTAGTATTTTCGGGGCATAAGGATATTCAGGAAATCCAGCGAATTGCATAGGCATCATGATATAGTAATAGTATAGTAGTAATAGTATATACATGGTATGTACTGTTTGAAAGTTACGTAATGTAAACGAAACACAATCAAGTATTAAAGAAAACAACCTGGTCTATAAAGTTAACTGACCTTTATGTAAACTGATTTTTTCAAGTTAGATAAAGTGATGCACATGTGGGAGTGATAAAACTTCTTAACACCAGACAAAATATTCTTGATGCGCAAGAAGCATAAAGCTTTATTTGAAGCACAAAATTAAAATACTTACAAATAAAGCTTGAATGTGTCTTCTGTAGAATAATACATTTTTAATTATCAAAACTCAGTGTTGGGGCAAAGCCTGAAACGCAAGGGAAATTATGGTACTGGCTGTCGCTACTGCAGCGGTTCTAGTAGTTGGCTAAGTCGTGGCAATTGTTGGAGTAGTTGTTGGTGTGGTTGTTGGAGTACTTGTTGGTGTAGTTGTTGGAGTAGTTGTTGGTGTGGTTGTTGGAGTACTTGTTGGTGTAGTTGTTGGAGTAGTTGTTGGTGTAGTTGTTGGAGTAGTTGTTGGTGTAGTTGTTGGAGTAGTTGTTGGTGTAGCTGTTGGTGTAGTTGTTGGTGTAGTTGTTGGTGTAGTTGTTGGAGTAGTTGTTGGTGTAGTTGTTGGTGTAGTTGTCGGAGTAGTGGTTGGTGTGGTTGTTGTTGTAGTTGTTGGTGTAGTGGTTGGAGTAGTTGTTGTAGTTGTTGGAGTAGTTGTTGGAGTAGTTGTTGGAGTAGTTGTTGGAGTAGTTGTTGGAGTAGTTGTTGGTGTAGTGGTTGGAGTAGTTGTTGTAGTTGTTGGAGTAGTTGTTGGTGTAGTTGTTGGAGTAGTTGTTGGTGTAGTTGTTGGTGTAGTTGTTGGAGTAGTTGTTGGAGTAGTTGTTGGAGTAGTTGTTGGAGTAGTTGTTGGTGTAGTGGTTGGAGTAGTTGTTGGAGTAGTTGTTGGAGTAGTTGTTGGAGTAGTTGTTGGAGTAGTTGTTGGTGTAGTTGTTGGTGTAGTTGTCGGAGTAGTGGTTGGTGTGGTTGTTGTTGTAGTTGTTGGTGTAGTGGTTGGAGTAGTTGTTGTAGTTGTTGGAGTAGTTGTTGGAGTAGTTGTTGGAGTAGTTGTTGGAGTAGTTGTTGGTGTAGTGGTTGGAGTAGTTGTTGGAGTAGTTGTTGGAGTAGTTGTTGGAGTAGTTGTTGGTGTAGTTGTTGGTGTAGTTGTTGGTGTAGTTGTCGGAGTAGTGGTTGGTGTGGTTGTTGTTGTAGTTGTTGGTGTAGTGGTTGGAGTAGTTGTTGTAGTTGTTGGAGTAGTTGTTGGAGTAGTTGTTGGTGTAGTGGTTGGAGTAGTTGTTGTAGTTGTTGGAGTAGTTGTTGGTGTAGTTGTTGGAGTAGTTGTTGGAGTAGTTGTTGGTGTAGTTGTTGGTGTAGTTGTCGGAGTAGTGGTTGGTGTGGTTGTTGTTGTAGTTGTTGGTGTAGTGGTTGGAGTAGTTGTTGTAGTTGTTGGAGTAGTTGTTGGAGTAGTTGTTGGAGTAGTTGTTGGTGTAGTGGTTGGAGTAGTTGTTGTAGTTGTTGGAGTAGTTGTTGGTGTAGTTGTTGGAGTAGTTGTTGGTGTAGTTGTTGGTGTAGTTGTTGGAGTAGTTGTTGGAGTAGTTGTTGGAGTAGTTGTTAGAGTAGTGGTTGGAGTAGTTGTTGTAGTTGTTGGAGTAGTTGTAGGTGTAGTTGTTGGAGTAGTTGTTGGAGTAGTTGTTGGTGTAGTTGTTGGTGTAGTTGTTGGAGTAGTTGTTGGAGTAGTTGTTGGAGTAGTTGTTGGAGTAGTTGTTGGTGTAGTTGTTGGTGTAGTTGTCGGAGTAGTGGTTGGTGTGGTTGTTGTTGTAGTTGTTGGTGTAGTGGTTGGAGTAGTTGTTGGTGTAGTTGTTGGAGTAGTTGTTGGTGTAGTTGTTGGTGTAGTTGTTGGTGTAGTTGTTGGAGTAGTTGTTGGAGTAGTTGTTGGTGTAGTTGTTGGAGTAGTTGTTTCTTTAACGTGACAATTTCCTGGAGGATCGGTGTAAATTTGACCATTGGAACAGGAGTAGGTGTACAAAATGTACATATTTTGTTGATATTGCTGACAATAGTAGTACTTTGTGTTGTCAGTGTCATGTGGAAAATATCCCGCCTTCTTACATGTGAATCCCGCGAAGACTTGTGGAATAACTATAGTTGCCATCTATTGGACATAAATTTATGGTAACATGCTTTCAAAAATTTCGTTCAGAAAAACCTTCCACGCAGTTTCTTCATGAGTAAGAATTTTTAATCTTAAAATATATAGTAGGTAAATTAAAGCATTAAAAAATAGGAAAACTTTCTTACCAGCGTGAGGAAAATGAAGCTCTTCATTTTAAATCCAAGTTTTAATTTGTAACATTAAATTCACAGTTTATTTTGTTAATGTGTTCAATATTTTTCAAGCCCCCTTTTATATAAAGTCCACAGATTCTTTCTGAGGCAATCAGGATGAACACAAAATCCTGAACTAGCATTTCTTTCAAGCATTTCAGCAAGATAAATAAATATTTCGCGGGTTTATTACCGGGAAGCAACCATGGGGATTACTTCAACATAGGGATGTGAGAAAACTTGAATATTCAACGCATTAAAGTCCAACAACTAAATTGCTAATTCGGTAGAATTTTAACATTTTGGTCCTACACCATACTCCAGGAATTAAACATTTGTCATTAGGAATATTGAATGTCACCCATGCAGACAGGGACTTCAAAATGTTCTATAGCTTTACCATTCTTAAGCTTTTGATACTCAATTTATCTGAATGAATATTGGAGTAAATAAAATAGATGAAGTTACAAGTAAACATTATTTATTACGTCCGTTATTACACAGCATTTAGCATATAAATGTTTACTGCTCAAAATTGATTTCCCTGTGCAATCAAATTCGCACGAATGTCTAATTTTACAGCAACTCTCACAACAAGCATTAATTTCCTGGGTCAGGTCTTGGTTTGCACCGCTTGAATGCTTGGTCCCGTGTTTGGCCACCTGGACATGTGAACACGTACATACGTCGTGTAGGTACTTGACGGTTTATGCAATTTGCAAAAGTGATACAAGTTTTGCGTGTCAGTAATCCGATTGTCAGAATACCCCACGGGAAAGCAATGTTCCATTAATTGTAAATATTGCCACCTGAAAAATTAATCCAAAGAAAATTTTGAGAAACAGTGGATATCTAAGATATAAGGGCATTTAACCTGCAAAATTAAAAATTACCCGAATATTTCCGATCGAGTGGACAAATATGCTCTTATAAAATGATGTCATAGAGCTAATGCGCTTGACACGCAAAAAATAATATACGATGTCCACCGAAACTGTGGTCATTGCTGCATCATGCATTATGTTGCATTGTACGTCAACGTAGAGGAACCAGAATTAGGAAATTATCAAAGGTCGTTGTCAGTTATTGAATCTTCGGCTGATGCGTGTTAATGCTGTTTTGCAAGGAGTTTAATTCTGGAAGGATTTTATTGCACATTTCCTTATCCTAAAATCCTTTCAAATGAATTGAATGGCCTCGGCATCCTTTGATTATCATATTTTGTCATCGGTAGGATTATATAATGGCTAGTCGTAAAAGCGTTCCTCCAAAATTATAAATCCGCTAAATCATATCGTGGCATCATGCATTGAAAGTAGAATGATTGTTGTCATTGTGTTCCACGAAGTGCTTGTCAAAGCGGTTGAATTAGTTGCATTCAACTTGTTGGATTGAAATGGTCATATCGTTCATTACTGCAGTTGTATCATTGCTTTAATCATATGATCGTAAAGTAGTGTTTAACGTATCATTGCACCACTCAGCAGTGTATCACACGGGTACAAAAATATTGTACCTGGACCTGTACCAAAATAGTGGGTACATTTGTGTGTGTTTTTGGGAATATTTGTACCCATTAAATAAATGTTGATACCTGGGTCTGAATATTTTGCAAGTAGTGCTTACCTGTACATGAAATTTACCCCTATCCAAAATATACCCAATATATGAACCTGTACCTGAAAAATTGCCCTACGAACCTGCACCCATCAGGTACTTTAAAAAGAAATACTGTAAACGATTTAACGTGATGATTGAAGATGATGACATTCGGTAATTATTATTATATGATTATTATTTTATGTTCGTACAAGTACCCGAATTTTCAGGTACTAATTTGTCAGGTCCAGATATATTGGATGCTTGTACCTGTTACTGTCAGGTACAATTCAAAAAATTCCAAGTTTGTACATGTACCCAACACCTGGCTTTGTACCCATAATTTGGGTACATGTAGGTAGCACCCATAAAGTACCCATTTAGTTGGGGTACTTAAACAGAGTACCCATTTCGGACCTGGACGTGTACCTGTATACAAATACTCCGGTACTACCCGTACCCGTGCGATGCACTGGCTCTCAGGTCGATGTGCAATCTCATCGACTGCTTCAGCAAATTATGTCATTTGTAATTTAGGCCCTTACAAGGAAATACATGAAATGGGATAAAACAGTACATACATATGTACACTATAGCTCAAAAAAGGATTTCGGAAGGGCAATCTGACAATCGTATACATTATCCATTTGACTGTAGTGGCGGCGGTGGTTCTGTTGGATGGAGTTGTAGTGCTGTTATTATGAATATAACAATCTTTAAGAGGGTATGTAAAAATCTTGTCCGGATGACAGCGGTTCTCTTGTGGAGCTTACACAACTGGTTGTCAGAAGTAGAATTATTTTACGCATATCGCGCGATCTGAACATGACCTAAGTACTTCAAGTTCACTTTATTACTTGACCACGAAAGTATAATTCGTTCAAGTTAATTTTAGCGAACTTGAACATGGTGCTGACATGAAGTTCAATTTAGATCTTATACCTGATTCGAACATGTATCTGTATCTACTTGAACTTGAATAATACCACAAATTTTTAAGTTATGAAGAAATTATTATGCAAGGGCTCAACAATCTAATTATTTTGCATGCATTTAGTTATATCCCCGGAAAACGCCAATATCAAAATATTATTAACGCTAATATAACAATTAACACCCCCGTTTTTGTACAATCGCGACCTTGCTGAAAAATCTGACCAGCGTAATTTTTCCGTCTAGTGTATATATACTGTACTGTATAGTGTACTAGTTAAGTGTATTCATAATAATTAACAACTAAATTATATAAACTATTAATTTTAACTAACGTGCTTCATATTTATGAGAAAACGTTAGTTTAAAATGCAAGTGATGGGGATGAGTACGCTGACTTTTTACCGAAGCATATATTGTAGATGCTCCTGTTTGCAAACTGTGAAAATTTGAAAATCAGGCACAAGCTGCTAATAAATGATATTTTGCATTTAAGTTTTGTTACTAACATCAACATGAAATGCCATATTCATGAATAAGTTTTTCAAACTATCTGAACCGAACATGAACATGATAATGTTATCAAGTTGGATAATGAAAATCTGGACTTGAACATGTTTCGGGCTTGAATTTGAAGTGAAAATTTTACGTAAACTCATTGTGAAGTTAAAATAAAGTCAAACTGATCTTGACCTGATCTTGACCCTGCCATGATCATATCAAGCTTTAACATGAACTTGCCCCTGGTCTGGCATGGATTTTCAACTTTACTGAATTTTGGACTAATGGTTTTTTTATTTCATTGACCTTTGATCTTGTTTGGCAGGGATATTTAAACTCATTGACCGTTGATCATGTTTGGAATAGTTTCAACGTCATTGACCGTTGAACTTCTTTAGCAGGAACTTGAAGAGTTGTAACGAACGCTTTTGTCAACAAAGATTTTGACAATTTGTTAAACATTATCTCACGATGACTTCCCTTTAGACATTTCAGATCAATCAAAAATGATCTTCCAAGTAGATTATTAAAAATTCGAATCTTTCCCTAAAATCTTCATTTAAAAGTTTGTACTTCGTACTTGACAGGACAAAGCAAAAGCCACTACTTCTGAGAATGGTTCGATCTTTTTCAAGGTTTCATTTTTTGTCCTAGGTTATGTCCATTTGAAAATGTCCAGTCTTTCAGGTATTTTGCCAGCAGAGTAAAGTTTTGGTGTTGTGGATGTCGGATGGAAGTTAATAGTTAATTCAACTGTCATGCATGCAGTCGAAATAAAAAATAAACTTCAAGGCTCAATGACGTACAAAGGTTTTAGTTTACTGTGCCTCTATTTTCGGATTTAATTTTTATTCTGCTCAGCCGAATTGCTAATTGGACGTTGTTTAAAATTAATTGTTTGTCATTACAAAATTAAAATGTCTTCCATTGACTGCAGTAATATCGTTTTAATGCACTAACAGGAAACCAGAATAAAACAACACTGTTTTTTTAACGATTGATCACCTGATTTAAAAAGCTGTCACCAATATCCGAGAGAAGCTGGCAGATCTTCAAAGCCTATCCCCTGGATCTGGAATCGCACTCTACCTTGTACATGCAGTTGACGTTTTCAATATCCGAGGAACTCATGTGATTCCGCTGGCCAATTTGAGCCCCAGGTTGTTTAACTACTATGACTTTCACGAACATGTCAATTGCAAACTCATACGTACCGTAATGCATTATACTCCCATAGTCATAAGGTACTCCGAAATCGTCGGACGGAAATATGTTAAAATTCATTTTATGCCCTGAAATAACAATTATTGCATTTGTATCGGAATATTATTTAGAAGTTAAATGGGAAAACATATTGCCTATTCTGAGGGATTTTATATTTACTTGTACAAAGGGGCTGGATTCAATAGGGAAGGAAAAAAATCCTGAGTAAAAATGCGTACCAGGCAAGACGTTGTTGAGGTTGATGTTAATGTATTCATCTCGGTCCTCTCTACTGTGCTCACGATAGAACCCAAGGGCGTGGAGGGTCTCATGAATTGGCGTCCCATAACTAGGATATAAACAGCCTGGGGCCATATCAATCTCTTGGCGCCAACCTCTAAACCCAACAGCGGAGGCGCAGAAGGGCTTATCTGGACTAAAGTATACGTGGTCTTCAAAGTAACCAGACGTAAGCAATTCCTCAACTTCGATGCAAGTTTTCTCCGTGATTTCGAGTATGGCGGAGTAGATTAGCCACATTTGTTTAAAAGCTTCACAAATCAGAAATAAGATAAACATTTGAGTTCTCTAATCAATTCCTACATCACTCATTCAACCCTCGTACAATTTGCCCGCAGTACACACTGGGAATAAAATATTAGGCTTCTATTTGAGAAGATGAATACTGTTTTCCCTTGAACATTTCCTCCCTTGAAGAAACAATTTTTTCCTGATTCCAGGAACACTGGAAAAATATTTTAGCTCCGAAATTATCCCCTTGGCGTTTTTAGATATGTGCGGAGCTGGCATACAGATAGCCTTGACTTACTGTAATCGTCCTGGAGGTAGAATTTAAGTATGCCTTTTTTCCAGCGATAAATCTCATCGGGAATTCCATTCCGGCCCTATTGGTTACTTTTGATATCTCCCTCAAAGAATGGCCCCATCTCAGGATTTGTTTGATAATCTTTAATGTAAAAATTAAATTAAGTTACTAAAGTAAATTTGTAGGTTACCCTCCATTCTAAGAGGCCCACAGTAGAGTATAAAAAGTATAATATTTTTTAGCCATTTCTGACAAGAAAATTTACCATTCAATACTGGAAAACCCCTTGCAAAATAGATGATTAAAATCAAAGTAGAAATCAGTTGAATGCCACAAAGTGAATTTCTCCAGCCCATATTTGATAATAAATTTCCCAACATGCATTAAAATTGAAATCAATTGATGAGATCAAAATTGTGAGGGAAATTATTTCCATTGGTAAAATTTGTCTTTGTGTCTTTTCAGACTGCAGTAATTATTTAAATAGACATTCAAAACAATCCTTGACAATGGCCTAACCTAACCTAACCTTAGCAAATGTACCTGAAGATAATCTTCTGATGTAATAAATACTACACAAAAATCCCCATCCAGCCAGAACCCCTGCATTAATTATTTAATGAAACACCTTCCAATTTATAGATCAATGTAAATTTGCATAAGACACCTGTTCCCAAAATGAAATCGCAATTTCTTGTTCTATAGCAACCCCCAGTTGAGGAATTTTTAAAAAGTAGGAAATCCCGATCCATGGATTTAATATCCTCACTTTTCTACAGCCGATTAGTTTTATCTAAATAAATATGGAAAATTAGAATTTCAGTGAGTTGTCTTGTAATTTCAACAATATTCCGGATATTACGTTCTTGATTCTTATTTGTCAAGATTTCTTATTATGTGCAAAAAAATCATGGCAGGGATTTCCTTGAACTTGTTATGTATCTATGCATGTGTGTAACTTTAAAAAATTAATTTTATAGAAATTGAGCATTATTTAATGTTGGGAAGAAGTTGGGATTTTAATATCGCCAATTTTTGAGACCAGCAAAGGCAGGGTAGATTACAGTGCTCGGCACGTGTATGGGTAATACTCGGGTAAACGGGTATAGGTACTACCCGGGTACGGATTTTGTGTACCCGAACAATTCCGGGTACTACCCGGGTACACTTTGGTCGGCTCAAAATCTCGGGTACGGATACGGGCATGGGTACGGGTACAAGGATTTCAAAATGGGTATATACCCACCGGGTACGGGTATCATGGTGTCATTTACCCGTACCCGCGACCATTGTACCCGAGTATTTGGATGTTGAGATTTGAGACATTTTGATGAATTTTATGAAAATAATGGAACTTCCGTTGGAAAATTCTGTCGGTATGTTTAGTAATTCTGAATACATATAGCTTATTGTTAATACCCTTTTAACCTTACAACATGCAGTAACTGTATTTCAGGCTGTGTTGCTAAAATATATATTTATATCTATAATATATATTTTTATGGAAACATGTTTTAGGAAGAATAATTAATAAACAGACGAGGAATAATTTCAAAACAGAAGTGGAGAATAGGATTCAACGAAATTTTATACAAAACGTCTTCATAATGTAGTAATTTGTTACTAATTGCATAAATAGTCTGATTGACACGTATGCACATGATACTTCATTAGCCACAATGATAACAATTTAAAAATTAGAGTTCCGATGAGTTGGATGGCAAGATATTTTTTGTAATTGGTAGTTGATTAGGAAAAGGCGGATATTTGTAACAAGATATTAATGAGTTACATGTACACAGAACTACTGAGATGAGAAAATTAATGTAAAAGGCCGAATAAATCAAGAAGTGAAAAATCGAGTCGCCAAGTCCCAAGCCAAAAATGTATGTACATATGGACTGGGTGCTATAAAATACTTCGCCCATCAGCCCATAAACAATCAAATGGGGATAATTTTACTTCTAATCAAAAACGCTTATTTGTTTTCTACCCTTCAATAAAAGTATACAATGTCAAATACCTCTCTAGCTAGTCAAAATTACCCACTCAGGTGTAGTGTTTCTGTTCGGTATCGGGAATTCCCGAGGTTCCGGTTCGGTTCCGGTCCGGTTTCGGGTCAACGATTTAAAGAACCGTTAAATTTCGGTCCGATTTCGGGTCAACGATTTAAAGAACCGTTAAATTTCGGTCCGGTTTCGGGTCAACGATTTAAGGAACCGTTACATTCGGTCCGGTTTCGGGTACAAAAATCAAAACCGAAAGTTTTCGCGACACAATTTTGACTTCTATGAAAATGAATCCTATGCATTTTCTGCTGGTTCGGGAAGGAACCGGAACCGGTTCGGGAACCGATTTTATTTTCCGGATCGGTTCCGGGAAGGCAAAAATGGCCCGGACTCGAACATATCGGTTCCGGTTTTGGGAACTGAAATGGGATTTTTTTCGGTTCGGGAAAACGAGTCGGGTCGAGTCCATGTTTTGGTACCGTTCAGAAACACTACTCAGGTGTCATACATTATTACGTATAACGTACTATGTATTACATTAAAACAAATCTGGATAAAGTACTCGGGTACGAGTACGGGTACGACACTGAGATACCCGAGTATGGGTACAATTTCGCGTATTTTCGGGTACGGGTACAATACGGGTACAGGTACATGGATTGAGATTAAATTGCGGGTACGGGTACGAAAAATTTGTACCCGGATACTCGTGTATGGGTACGGGTATAGATACCAGTTATTGAAATACCCGCACTTCGGGTACGGATACGGGTACGGGTACCGATTTTTCGTACCCGTGCCGAGCACTGGTAGATTATAAGGATTTTTCTGCTTCCTTAATGTCCAAATTAGAGCACACCCTTGCATAACTTTTATTAAGATGGTGGAGCTATTACACAGGCACGGAAACTTGTCAATAAGTACAGAAATAAGCTATTCAAACAAGTTCGGGTGATTGAAATTCCTGGAATGCAGAACGGAAAAAAGTAAGACTACATTAGCAATTAATTATATGTATCTACAAGTACTCCTATGGTTTCCCAGGCACTTGTCAACTACAGGATTGCATCAATGCCGAAACGTTTTTTGATTTTTCTGGAAGCCCACAGTGACTTGTGCACGAGATATGGTTAGCCAATATTTGGCTTTGTAAATTACAACGTGCATGATAACAACATTAGCGTACATAAATGTTAAGATGCAATACTGTATTATAATACCGTTAGGTACTTGTGTTCATAATTTAACTGTCATTTCAAATGTTAATAGCAGGAGACATTATTCTAGGAACTCTGGGATATGCGGTGCAGTTACAAATAGCATTGACGTTTCGAGGTGACAAGATTCGTTTATGGGGGTGAAATGAGAATTTTAGCTTAGGCTTTTTTATCCTATACATCCCACGTTACGTACATACTATTGGGACTAAAAGGAAATCTTATAGGGGAATTAGATTATTAGCTCAATTCTAAAAAAGTATCAATTTCACAGAAGGTCCCGTTTAAGAGCATAGGTATACAATGTATGCATATATACATAATTATGTATATCTGTATAAAATACCAATTAAATGAAAATTAAACCTTTTAAATTTAACCCACACGATAATCTCGGTAAGAGGGAAAGTTATGTCCGGCGTATAAATATGCCAGTCTCATGTAGAGCTTCTCACAACTCAATTTCCTGCATAAGTTGAAATTGAAATTTCAATTCAATTTGTAATGGTAAATTGTAAATTATTGCTCTTTGGTAAATCAAATACAAAGCAATCAATCAATTTCTAGTAATCAAGTAGCGGTGTCAATACTTGAAGTTGTCAATTACAACTTTTAAAGTTTCCGCAAGTTGAAGTTGACTTGAAATTGAGATGCAATTGAATTGAAATGGATTTTCTAGTTAAACTTCCTACCCGTGTGTATTAAAAGAAAACATAAATATTAAAATTAATTCGACGAAAATAGCCTTGGCCACAACTAGTCAAATTAATTGCTGTGAAATAAAACCAAACACATTTGAATTGTAAAAACTATAATTAAGAATTTTAAGTATAACCAAGAAGCAATTTGTGGACAACAATAGATTCTTGCTTCAAAAATTCTAAGCGACTTTTAAGCTTCAGCCAGCCAGACAAATTTCTCTAGTCACATCAAGCATGCATAGCCTGTTTTAGATCAAAAGGTCAGTCGCAGTTGAAAACATGCTTGCAACTTCGTGGTAAAATTCAATTCAAGTTCAACTCCATATCCTCTCTTCTAATTTGAAGGAGTGGATAGTGATAGTGAAAGTGGTGGTAAGAATCAAATATTCGCGCGCTCTAGCTGTATAGACGACCATAACTATGCGCAGCTAGCTATTGCATTCAACTACACTGCCTTCCCTATTTACATCTGCCTTTCTGAGCCAGCAAATGCTGGCTGTGCAGTGCTCGTACCTTATATGTCAAACGCATTCATTTCAACTCAGTATTTTAAGCTGTACAAATACAAATATGACGTTCACTCTAGTTCACTGTAATTTGTTTTACAGCTCATTCAGTTCAGTTCAAATTAATTTTGAAATTATATCAGTTCAGTTCAAGTTGAGTTAAATCAGTTAGTCGTTCAATTCAGCTCATTTTTAATAATTATGTATTTAATTCTGCATTTAAGCTAATAATTTATTTGGTATTAAAAACCGGTTATTTAGCTGAGTTTTACGAATATTAAGGTGAAACAAATCCCAATTTCGGCATTGTAGAAAAATTCAATTCATTGTCTGGTTTACTTTTGGTTTCTATTCTTAGGTAAACTAAATACAGAATATAATTTACTGCTGCTTTTTGAAATACTAGTTTTGATTAAATCCGGATTTTATCAAAAAGTACTTTGTGGGGGGATTTTCTTGGACATTAAATCAAACTTGAAGCAAATTTATTACAAAATGAACAAAAAGTCGAAATTCACTTCGGCATGTAACAATTATGCCTGTGTTGCTCATGCACTCTGGATTTACAAGATAAATCGCACAGTACAAATAGTAAAATTAAATCATAAACGACAAACCCGATAAACTCGTGGTATTTGCAGGTGGGAAGGTGGAGTCAAATAAAATATTGGTAACTACACGTTCTATTATTTCCTGAAGTTCAACTAAGTTCAGTTCAACGATTTGCTATACTTATAGTTAGTAATTCAAGTTCATTCAACGTAAAAAAAATAGTTCAGTTCACGTTCAGGCATTTATTGTATTAATTTATTTCCGTTCATTCATGTTCACTCAAAATGTTAACTATTTTTGAAAAGTTCATTTCAGGAAGTAGTTCACTGAACGAACTTGTTGCAAGCATGGTTGAAAACAGGCATTCTATAGAAATAAAAATAGCAGAAGCTCCCAGAAAATCTAGAGCAATCTTTGAAAGATAGGGTGTGCAGGTTCATTTTCTTACATTATGACAAAATAAATACAAAATGTATGGTGAAGTGGAATGTGTTTTATTATTGTTGCTCAAGCAGAGCAAAGGTAATTTAACTAGACTTTATAAGGGGACTGATTGTGAGAACACCGTATTTTGCAGACAATCTTAGTGTGCCCCATTTGCTCTCCTTACAACAGCGTCTGGGGCACGCTGATCCTAAAATTACATTTTTTAGTCAAGGCTAGTATATTTGGAATCTAAATTACATATTGACCCAGAATTTTTAAACCTAGTGTCTCTTTAAATGGCTACATTTATATTCTTGAATTAAGACGATTTATGAGTTTTCTTTATTAAGAAAGGACTTTCCATATGAAAATCTGATAATTCAATTGGGATGGAGTCCTGAGCTTAATCTAATTCTAGGAATACCTCCTAGAATTCCTAGGAAATGCGCCACTGAGTCCCTAATTCTTCTCTTCCTGTTTTATAGTAACTCGTTTTAAGCAGTTTATTTACATAGCCTGAACAGTAAAATTCATCAGATGTCTTTGACTGTCATTTCTTGGAAAAGTTATTTAACTGGGTGATATTTTCTACTGGAAATTCCCTAAATATCCCTACAAAATCATTTTGGCTGTTTCTTACCAATTGAATTTAAAGGTCGGTGACTTTCTAAATTAAAGTGAACATTGTCGTCGCAATCTTTGCATCCATTCGAAAAAGATTTTTGTAACAACTGTCAGCAATTTATTACTGTGGAATCAATCTTTAATAGCTGCCAGTTGGCTCCAAAATAAAATAATGACGGGACTTCTAACCAGGCGTTGGAGTTCCTATCTTCCTATTAGTAGATATCGAAAAAAATTATTGAAAAAATCTGATCCAGGTTTTAATAGATCTACAGAAAATCTGCCTAATAACCCAATTGAATTCAAGAGAAAATATAAAGTCCAAAAAGAAATCCCATTTAAAATCTCCCAAAGCGTGTACTAGTGCGAGTTTCCTTGAAGCTCAATATGTATCTGGTCTGAAGCTCGTAATTCTATTATCCCGTTTCTATGAAGGCAGTTTAATGAACTAGATGAAACTGAATATAATAAACTGAAACTGAGTTATGAGATTAGGTCCTTGCAATCTTTCTCTAAATAATTGTAACTTTGTAACTATATGTTGGCTACCTTCAACATTTATCACTTCATAGGTTATTTCCAGGTGATTGCAACGCTGGTGTTGCGTATGTATTACAGAAAATAAATCACATCAAATCAAATATTGTCATATATTAAAATCGAATCACATAATAGTGTATTTAAATTTGTATGCGGTAAACTTTATATAAAACAATTTTATTTCTTATGAGGACTTTAGAAACGATTTTTCATTTGTGGGGCTAGAAGCCACAATCTATATGAGAGAAAATATTGAAGTCCTTTGAGTAGCAAAGTACTTCAGTATAAAAAAAGTGGCTTGCATCGTTTCAAAACCTGAACCAAAAGGTCTGTCTTACATGTTGTTCAGGTCGCATTTGCCTATTGGCGTATTAGTATGATATAATGATCACGAGTAAAAGAATTTATCCAAATTATCGATTCGTAAAATCATATTTTGGCATCATATTTTATATTTTTTAACTTGGAATCCAGCTCCTTCAACTTTAACATAGGATAGCCTACTTTTTTAACTCATTTACACATTCTTTACGCTTGCATTTGTTTAAAATGTTAACATCGAGTAGCTCACCTGGCACTACTAAACGTAACTACAATTGCCAGTATTTTTTCCTAATGTTTCTAAAATACATGACCGTTATTCTAATCAATTTTTCCTTTAACACTATAGACTAATAAATTATTGATTTCAACTACCGGTCAAGCTCAACTCTTCATATACAATTATTTTTGTGACCTATGTACATATGAACCGTTCTTATATGCCTTATCGTATATGTGTTTTCACGTACAAGCAAAGTCTTCCGATGTAAACTGCAGAACTAAATGAAAATTGGTGGAATTGTAGACACTACTAATAGTGTTCACACAAACCATAAACTTCGTGCCATCTCCTCTGGGTTCGGGCAGTAGGACATCTGAAAGTTTGATTTTTTTAAACGTTTGACAGGGGGGACCCTTCCTCGCTTGAATTTTTCATGTTAAATCCCATAAGAAAAATCTATTTTCGAAACTCGAATAAAATCTAAACAAGTGTTCAGACATAAAAATACTCCAGTCCCCTCTTCAAGGGTACACAATTTGAGCAGAAATTAGCCCAAAATTTGATGAAATTTCGAGGCGGGGAAGGTATTTTTCACGGCCTTAGTGATCAACAAGTAGTGCCCCTCATGGGTACAGGTTTTACCCGGGTATTTGGGTACAGGTTCAGGTACAGGTACGTATCAGGTACATACTTTTTGTACCCATCCAATTTGGGTACAGGTTCAGGTTCAGTTGTTAGATACCTGAAAATTCAGGTTCAGGTTCAGGTATGGGTACAGGTACAAAAACTACTCTTTTGGGTATAAACCCATCAGGTACGGGTACGCGCTGGGTAAATACCTGAACCTGAATGTAAAATACCTGAACTTTCAGGTATTTCTCAGTCAATAATAATTTTCCATGTTACACCTGTAAAGGTGTTGTTGAGCTTTAAAAACTCATTTCGAATTTTTGACTTTGAAACATGTTGCATTAAAATTTATATGTATAAACTCAGTCATGAAAACTAATTCCACCATATAGGAACACGTGGCTAGTTACCTAGCATTAGTTGGAATGACCAGAGATCTTTTAGCACTTCCTGGAACTGGAGTTTAGATAGACTTCTCCTATGGCCCAGATCTTCTGACGCTTAAACGCTTATATAAGAGTGGGGATACGTTAGGAAATATATTTGTCTCAAAGCTTGGCTCAAGTTAAAATCTGGGGAGTCTGAATAATATGAAAAAATGTTTTCCATTGCGAAAGCAGATTGCAAAACAAATCCTTCATTATTTAATTTCTCGGCATTATTGAACGTTTAGAAATAATTTTATTGCAGTTGTATTGTTGCAATGAACTTAGTTATCATATCGGAGATCTTGCTATCTGTTACCTTTTCAACCTTTTTGTAATCATTTATAACTGTTGATAATTCCAGTACTTAGTCATACTTTCGAAGAATAAACAATAAAAATAAATCTAATATGATAAATACATTTATAAAGTCAAAACGTCATGGTCACAGATATTTTAATTTGTTTTTTCTGTAATATCTTTAGTAATCCTTTAAATTAGTACAACCGAAAATACCCGGGTAGGTTCAGGTACTTTTAAAATATACCCGGGTACAGGTACTTTTTTGGGTACTTTTTGGGTTCAGGTACTTTTCAGGTACAGGTACTCCTGATTTAGTTTAACTACAGGTACAGGTTCAGGAAAATTGAACCCAGGTATTCAGGTACAGGTACGGGTACAGGTTCAAAAAATCCATGTACCCATGATTCAGGTACAGGTTCAGGTCCAGGTACAACATTTTTGTACCCATGCGGGGCACTATCAACAAGTATGTATGTTCCTGTGGTTAAACCAAGTTTTTACGTCAATTCGAAGTTTTTTCGAAATTTCGTGGAATTTTGAATTTTGTGGCGGGGATGGTATTTTCCACGATTTTAGTGATCAGGGAATTCGTTTGTGCGGTTAAATAAGATTTTTACGTGAATTTGGGGAATTTTCGAAATTTAATGAAATTTCGAAAAATGAAAAGTAAAGGCGTTATGCCACAGTCCAGGACCCAACAGGTCGTTTGCCGCTGGTCCGGTTGTTGTAACTCGTCCCGTGCGGGAGGCTTTCGTGGGACAAAATCAAAAACGAGAACTTTTTACAAAAGCGCTTCGCTTTAATAATGTAAATATATTAACACGTACATACGCGCTAAAGCACGTGCAGCGCTGATTGTACATGTGTATAGTGATATGTCTGAACATAAGTTTGGATTTTATTCGAGTTGCGAAATGGGATTTTTCTTATGGGATTAAACATGAAAAATGCAAGTGAGGAAGTCAAACTTTAAAAAAAAAATCAAACTTTCAGATATCTTACTGCCCGAACCCAGAGGATATGGCACGAAGTTTAGGGTTTGTGTGAACACTATTAGTAGTGTCTACAATTTCGCCAATTTTCATATAGTTCTGCAGTTTACATCGGAAGACTTTGCTTGTTAGTTTAAGCTCTATAGTTATATAGAAGAAGTTACACTTTATTCATTAATATTTGTTTCTAGAACAGACCAAAAAACATCAACCTATAAAAGGGCTCTGAGTTTATATCTCAGGGAGCACTTCTTCTTCAACCTTCTCATTATAAGTAACTCAATTTCCCGGAAATCTGCAATTTTTCGAAATCCCTACTCTGCACATTTATATTGTATCCCTTGCCCTGACCAAGAATTTTAACCATACTTGACCCATCTTGAGTTCACTTGGGCGTTTTGTTTTTCAAAAGCTCCGTAACTAATTCGTACCTTTTTTAACCCAGTAATTTGTATAAACTATCATTGTTGCAGTAATTACATTCGAGTCTTATTGAGGTTTAGCATATTGTTGTTTGCTCTACTCTATTACAACCAGGGTTGCTGATTTTTTTTTGATTTTTTTCAAAAAAATCAAATAAATCAGATTTATTTGATTTAAATCGGATTTTTTTGATTTAAATCAATATTTTATGATTTAAATTCAAAATTTTATAGTAAGATAGAATTTCCATACAAATTTTTGGTTTTTAATTTTCCTAATAATATTGTGCACTGTTGGCCCCAATGAAACTTGAACAATCAATCAAATGTATTGAGAGAAAATTACAAAGGCGAGTCAGCTACCTAATATAAAATAAAAAGCTGGTTAAAGGCCAATTCCATAAAGATCAACAGTATTTTTTATATTGTAACAATTCGGAATTAGGTTGTATTTAAAGCCAAACGCTGTGTAGGACAGATACCAGCTGTCTCATTTGGATTTTTATTGATTTATGTATACATAAATATATTTATATGTAATTATATAAAATGTGCACAGTGTTTACATATACAGTGTTTCGGGATGGGATGGTAGAGTATGTTGGGACAGAAAAATTATTTGCAAATTGGGAATATACCGTTTAAACAAGTGTGAATATCTCTCCGTACAAGAGTAACATTTAAAAAATGCAAAATTCACAGTCAAATCTTTCAACTTTAAACGGCACTCTTTTAGAAAGATTGGATATTGGGATGTTTTTGTAGTTATTGAGTTTCTGTTAGGGACGAGACATTTTCGGGATGTAAATATTGTCTCCGTGTTATTTCAGGACGGGATTGGGATACTCATTTTTGTCCCTGGATTTTGAAACGAGGCGGAATCTTCTGTGGGGCATAACAATTGTCCCTAGCAGAAGCTCTAGTATTATACAATACTTCAAAACTCACTCATATCCAAATTTTATGGCACTTTGACAGCTTGACAGATAATCAATATGTCAACGTGCCCAAATTATCCTGAAAATTATCAAAATCCAAAATGTTTTTATACCAAAAATTTGTAAAAACAAAAAAATCCGCGTTTTACAACGTTTAGAGACGTAAAATTAAATTTTACCTAACCGCAAAAGTTGAAGAGTCAATTTTGATTTAAATCAATGATTTATTTGAAAAAAATCAAGTGATTTAAATCTTGATTTAAATCAAGATTTAAATCGACGTGATTTAAATCAAGCCCCCCTGATTACAACACATACATTCCAGCTTTCCATCTCGTACCATACATCCATACATCTCTACCGAACACAAGGTATCCCGTTTCTGACGAAACACATGTGAACGCGTACTTCATTTACTTGCTCGATGGTCTGGTGTGTTCGCAGTAATAGTAAACATCTGAACCGGTTGCGCTTTCTGAGTTGCCTACTGAAGGCCACTGGTATTTCTCGTCGATTACAAATCCAGCTCCCTAAAAACGTTAAAACAAACGGTCCTTGTATGAAATGTTAGTCCACCAGTGCATGCCCATTTTTTAAAGCAAATTTTATTTAATTTGATTAGTTCAGATAACCTGAAAATACTTCCACAAGTCTCGAAGTGTCAAGTTAAAGTAAGTTAAAACTAGACCAATCAATTGAGATAAAACAAAATAAATTCATTCATCCAATGCAAAAATTATCTTTGTTTTCAAAAATATTGCAAACAATGGAATTTCTAGCCCCAGATAAGCCAATGATGGGAATTCCCGAGAACACAACAATGAGAACGGGTGTTTGCTTGTTGTTCCCGTTCCATCCAGGAACAGAAGTTTTAGACTGCACCGTACCCGTTCCGGGTCCCAAATTTTGGGACCAAAATAATTCGTGCCCAACCGCTCCCAAAACTTTGGGGTAGAAATTATTTGTACCCACTTTGCTTTAACTACCGGAGATCATCCAAACCGGTGACGATAATAAAGTTGTAAACATTACAGAAACAATAATTAAGGATATGACAAATAATTCCACGTCATCAAATCTAGCAATTCTGCAGCTACGTTTTCCAATAGTTTAATATTAAATATTTTGTATTGCAATTATGTATATCTATGTTGAAATCAAAATATGTAATACACTGTATTTAAATTTATATGTGGTATAAATTCAAAACATTT
This sequence comes from Allacma fusca, assembly GCA_947179485.1. Classification (NCBI taxonomy): domain Eukaryota; kingdom Metazoa; phylum Arthropoda; class Collembola; order Symphypleona; family Sminthuridae; genus Allacma; species Allacma fusca. Next base: position 67,283,536 of record OX359245.1, read on the forward strand.
ATTATGAGATTTTTGTAAAAGTTTTTTTTTGTTGTGGGGCTATAATCGATAAGCTATGAAAAGGAAAATACTGTTGTTCTTTGAGGATTAACTATAAAAATAGTGCACTGTACCAAGGCCTCAGAAACCTACATGTTTTGCAGTTTTTTCATTAAGGCATAACTTCACTATAAGTGTGTGGACACGAATTTGTTTTGATAACTTCCAAGGGTCAGTATTTTGGGGGTAAATTTTTGTAGGAAATGAAACGGTTTACACAAACGTTAAACCGTAGCTTATAATTGTTCTTTGGAAGTTACATTATTTAAAACTAAACTTAAGCAGAAGTAAACAGTAATTGCTAAATCGATACAATTTTGGAATCATTGCTAAACACAGGGTTCCATGAAAGTTTGTTAATCCTATTTATTGACTTCAGACAGTTACTTCAGATAGATCTATAAGCTTTTGATCCTCAATTTATGTGACTCTGAATATTGCAGTAAATAAAGTAGATAAAGTTACAAATGAAGATTATTGATTACGTTTGTTATTGCACAGCATTTTGCATGAAAAATGTTTGTTTAAACTTTATTTCCCTGTACAATCAAGTTCACGCTGGCTTTGGTTTGCACCGCATTAAATGTTTAATCCCATTTATGGCCACCTTTAGGGATGCGAACACATGCATACATCATATAGGTTTTTGGCAGTTTATATATATAGTTGGCACAAGTGCTACAAGTTTTGAGTGTCAGGATTGGGACTTGGGTCTCTCAGAGAATCCCACCGGATGACACTGTAACGTAGATAGGCTGAAATGCTTTGAATTGTCTCGGCATCCTTAGATAATGAGAATTTGTCATCCGCAGGCTTATTAGTGTGCCATAATGATCAGCTGTAAAAATTTTATCCAAATTATTGATTCGTAAAATCATATCTTGGCATCATATTTTGTATTTTTTACTTGGTATCCAGCTCCTTCAACATAGGATAACCTACTTTTTTAACTCATTTACACAGTCTTTACGCTTGCATTTGTTTATAATGTCAACATCGAGTAGCTCATATGGGGCTACTAAACGAAACTACCAATCACAGTATAGTTTCCGAACGTTTCGAAAATACATGGACATTATTCTAATCAATTTTTCCTTAACGCTATAAGTTTATTATTGAGTTCAACTACCGGTCAAGCTCAACTCGTCATATACAACTATTCTGGTGACCATTTTTATATGCCTTATCTTATATGTATTTTAACCTAGTTTAAGCTCTAAGAAAATGTAGAAGAAGACCTCAATTTCCTGGAGCATTATCTGCAATTTTTCCAAATCCCTACTCTGCACATTTTTATTGTATCCCTTGACATTACCAAGTATTTTAACCAGAGCAATGCAGTATTTTCAAATACATTATTTCAAAGTACGTATTTTCAGACCACAAAATAATTTGTATTTTATATTTCAAAATTGGTAACCTTTGGGCAAGTATTTTGTACTTAGTATTTTAAGAGCCAGTAAGTACAAATGTATTTTGTATTTATTTACTCTCAATCACATGTGAAATGCATTTCAAATAAAGTATTTGGCTTAAAATACTTTTCACCTGTATGATTTCTGACTTTGACATTTTATGTAGCCTGTATGATGTGCAATATCTGTGAGAATTCCATTTAAGCGTTGGAATAACATAGATTGGAATGAATCCCTGTACTACATCAAATACGTTCAGGTTCTCGGTATTGCATATTGTCACTGAAGAGGCAAAATGGTCTAAGCGCGCATGCTTTTGTACAGCACAAGCCATTTTGCCTCTTCACCAACGATATTTAAAGTACGCCGAAAACCTACTCGATTTAATTTTTTCAGATAGTAACTCTTTTATATAATAATTATTTCGAAAGTACATTTAATTACTAATAAATAAAAAAAATCATATTAATCTATATTATGTACTTCATTAAGATTCAAAACGATTTAAATTATAATTACTTATAATGAACTGACCTATTCAGCAACAGTTGAGCAATGTGTTTCTCGTCGATTACAAATCCAGGTCCCTAAAAATGTTAAAACAAACGGTCCTTGTAAGAAATGTGCATGTGCATTTTTTAAAGCAAATGTTATTTAATTTGACTAGTTCAGATAACCTGAAAATACTTCAACAAGTCTGAAAGTGTCAAGTTAAAGTAAGTTGAAACTAGAACAATCAATTGAGATAAAACAAAACAAATTCATTCAACCAATGCAAACGTTAGCTTTGTTTTCAAAACTATTACAAACAATGGAATGTCTAGCCCCAGATATGCCAATGATTTGAATCCCCGGGAACACAACCATGAGAACGGGTGTTTGCTTAAGTTGTTCCCGTTCCATCCAGGAACAAGTTTTATACTGCATCGTACCCGTTCCGGTTCCCAAATTTTGGGACCAAAATAATTCGTGCCCAACCGCTCCCAAAAATTTGGGGTTGAAAATATTTGTACCCACTTTGCTTTAACCACAGCAGAATATCCAAACTGGTGACGATAAAAAAGTTGTAAACATTACAGAAATAATAATAGTTAAGGCTATGACAAATAATTCCACATCATCAAATCTAGTAATTCTGCATCTACGTTTTCCAATGGTTTAATTTTAAATATTGTGTATTGTAATTATGTATATCTGTGTTGAAATCAAATATGTAATACACTGTATTTAAATTTATATGCGGTATATATTCAAAACATTTGTTATAAGTTTTTTTGTTGTGGGACTATAATCGACAAGCTATGAAAAGGAAAATACTGCTGTTCTTTGAGGATTAATCATAAAAATAGTACACTGTACCAGGACATCAGAAACTCACATGTTTTGCATTTTTGTCATTAAGGCGTAACTACATTATATCTGTCTGGAAACAAATTTGTTCTGGTAACTTCCAAGGGTCAATATTTTATGGGTACAATTTGTGTAGGAAATGAAGCGGTTTACACAAACGTTAAACCGTAGCTTATAATTGTTCTTTGGAAGTTACATTATTTAAAACTAAACTTAAGCACAAGTAAACAGAAAACATATTGGGCCAATAAACTGGGTTTTCTTGCAAATTGATTCCTTTAAATTGCATCATATTGGTGCAGAAACAGTAGTTGTTGTTGTTGCAGTAGCTGAAGAAGTAGTTTTGTCTGTAACCGGACAACTGCACGGAGGATACGTGAAACACTGACCATAGGGCCAGGAATAGGTTGTCATCGTATATTTATGGTGATACGGGTTAAATTTGCAGCAGTAGTACTTGGTATTATCACCCTCAAATGGGAAACATCCCTCCTTCGTACAACAGTTTTCCGCCAAAACTTGTGGAACAACTAGAGCTGCCATCTGTCGGGTATAAATTTGTGGTAACAGTCTTTCAAATATTTTGGTCAAAACAACCGTCAAAGGAATTCCTTGAAAAGGAAGATGTTTTATTCTTAAGAATATTGTAAGTAAATAGAAGCTTTAAAAATGCAAAAGGTGTCTCACCAGCGTCAGGAAAATGATGCTTTTCATTTTTAATTCTCCAGTTTTAAATTGTAACCTCAACTTTACAGTTTATTCTGTGAATGTGCTTAATATTCTTTATACCCCCTTTTATATTCAATCCATAGACTCGTTCTGTGGCAATCGTGCTTAAAACAAAATCATGTACTAGAATTTCTTAACAAGGTAAACAAATATTTCTGGTAGTCATTACCAGGAAGCGGCAACGGCAACTAGATCTTTGCAATCTCGTGTGAATTACAACAGCACCCGGATATGAAGAAGCTTAAATATTCACTGCATTAAGGTTCGGCAATTAATTGCTAAATCGATAGAATTTTGGAATCATTACTAAACACAGGATTCCATGAAAGTTTGTTAATCCTATTTATTGACTTCAGACAGTTACTTCAGATAGATCTATACTATAGTTTGACCATTCTTAAGCTTTTGATCCTCAATTTATGTGACTCTGAATATTGCAGTAAATAAAGTAGATAAAGTTACAAATGAAGATTATTGATTACGTTTGTTATTGCACAGCATTTTGCATGAAAAATGTTTGTTTAAAGTTTATTTCCCTGTACAATCAAGTTCACGCTGGCTTTGGTTTGCACCGCATTAAATGTTTAATCCCATTTATGGCCACCTTTAGGGATGCGAACACATGCATACATCATATAGGTTTTTGGCAGTTTATATATATAGTTGGCACAAGTGCTACAAGTTTTGAGTGTCAGGATTGGGACTTGGGTCTCTCAGAGAATCCCACCGGAGGACACTGTAACGTTTCATTAATTGCAAATATTGCCACCTGAAAAATGAATTCTTTAGAAAAGGGTTAATTCTCTCCATTTAAGCCAAAGCACTTTAATTAATTTTAAGCCCAAAACTAAAGCATTTGACAGTTTCTAACTGTCAAATTTAAAACAGTCATCGCAAATATAACATTTAAACTGGATAATTGAAAACTACGAAAAAATTTCCGCTCGAACAGAAACAAACTCATGAAATGGTGACGTATAGCAATAATACGCTGGACACTTACGGGAGAGAAAATTATTACGAATTTCACGTTTTGGTTCAACTCGATTATTAAAATTTTACCCAAAATTAAAAAAACAATACTATGAAATACGTCTCGGTGAGCAAGATATTCTTTGACTGAAGGTTTCTGCTGGACTTTCGTCTAGAATTTCAAACGTTTATATACCATGTGCACTGGAAATGTCCCCATTGCTGTATCATGCATTCTGTGGCAGTGTGTGACAACATTGGAACCAGAATTAGGGAATCATGAATGAGCGTCGTCCATGTGAACTTTCCTTAAGTGCCTTGGCTCCATGGTTATTGAAATTCCCGCTTATGAGAGTTAATTTTGTTTCACAAATAGTTTAAAGCTTCAATAATTTAAATGCCTATTTCCTTATCCTAAAATACTTTGAATAGCCTCGGCATCCTCTGAACAGGATAATTCGTCATCGGTAGATTTTTGAGTGTACCTTCAAAATTAGCAATTCGTTAAATCATATTCCGGTATCATATTCTGCTGCATCCGTACATAAAAAATATAATTATGTGCTTTACGAAGCCCTTGCCAAAGTGATTAGATTGCGCTATTGCTTTTGGATTAGTTGTATTTAATTGTGATGGATTTAAATGTCCATAGCTCTGATTACTGCAGTTTGAACATTGTCTTAATCCTATCATCGTAAAGTAGTGTGTCACGCCCCATTGCACTCAGATTGATGTACAACCTCATGAATTTATTTAGAAACTGATGTCATCTGTACGATAAGCCCTTTCAAGGAAATATATGCAGTTGTGTTGAAGCAGTACATACATACATGCAAATAGTAGCTAGACAAAGCATTTCGAAGGGGTTAAAAAGGGATTAAATAAAATAGTTAAAAATGAAGCTTATTTATTACGTTTACTATTGCACATCATTTAGCATATAAATGATAGAGTAAATTTTTATTGCTCAAACATTATTTTCATTTGTAATCAAGCTCACATGGAAGTCTAATTTAGCATGAACGCTTACAACAAGCCTAAGGTAAATCTATACATGCACTGGCTCACACTGTTTAATTTTCAGCGTCAGGTTTTGGCTTGAAAGCTTGGTCCCAAATGTTTGGGCCCCTGGACATGTGAACACATATGTATACGTCATGTAGGTAAGTGCTTGACGGTTTACAAGTTTTGAGTGTCAGTAATCGGACCCTCAGACTCAGAAAACCCCGCGGAAGGAAACTAACGTTGTATTGAGTGCAAATACTGTCATCCGAAAAATGATTCCAGAGAATAGTTTCAGAAACAGCACAATTCTCACCCTTTGAGACAAATCCCTGTGGTAAATTTTAAAACGAAAATTAAACAACTTTAATCTCTGTAACAACATAACTGAAAGAAGTTAAAATACTACCCGTGCTATGTAACTAGAACCTGTAAAAGTCCCAAACCTTGCGCATTATCTCAGATATTGAACAAAATTTAAAATTACCCAAATACTTGCGATGGAATTTAAAAAACTATCAAAATTTAAACAAATACTACTAAGTATGAAATACCTCTCGGTGAGCATGGTACATTTCGACTGAATGTTTTGGCTGATGCTTTCATCTGGAATTTCAAGTTTGTATACCATATCCACCGAAAATATTATCATCGCTCCATCAGAACTTCCGAAGCAGTATATGACAAAATGGCACCCGAATTAGGTAATCATCATAGTGCATCATCCCTGGAAACTTTCTTTAGATGCATTTGGTTCAATGGTTATTGAATTTCTAGCTTATGAGAATTACCACTATTTTGCAAAAAGTTTAATGCTGCAAAGATTTAATTGCATATTTCCTTATCCTAAAATAGGCTGAAATGCTTTGAATTGTCTCGGCATCCTTAGATAATGAGAATTTTTCATCCGCAGGCTTATTAGTGTGCCATAATGATCAGCTGTAAAAAAATTATCCAAATTATTGATTCGTAAAATCATATCTTGGCATCATATTTTGTATTTTTTACTTGGAATCCAGCTCCTTCAACATAGGATAACCTACTTTTTTAACTCATTTACACAGTCTTTACGCTTGCATTTGTTTATAATGCCAACATCGAGTAGCTCATATGGGGCTACTAAACGAAACTACCAATCACAGTATAGTTTCCGAACGTTTCGAAAATACATGGACATTATTCTAATCAATTTTTCCTTAACGCTATAAGTTTATTATTGAGTTCAACTACCGGTCAAGCTCAACTCGTCATATACAACTATTCTTGTGACCATTTTTATATGCCTTATCTTATATGTATTTTAACCTAGTTTAAGCTCTAAGAAAATGTAGAAGAAGACCTCAATTTCCTGGAGCATTATCTGCAATTTTTCCAAATCCCTACTCTGCACATTTTTATTGTATCCCTTGACATTACCAAGTATTTTAACCAGAGCAATGCAGTATTTTCAAATACATTATTTCAAAGTACGTATTTTCAGACCACAAAATATTTTGTATTTTATATTTCAAAATTGGCAACCTTTGGGCAAGTATTTTGTACTTAGTATTTTAAGAGCCAGTAAGTACAAATGTATTTTGTGTTTATTTACTCTCAATCACATGTGAAATGCATTTCAAATAAAATATTTGTCTTAAAATACTTTTCACCTGTATGATTTCTGACTTTGACATTTTATGTAGCCTGTATGATGTGCAATATCTGTGAGAATTCCATTTAAGCGTTGGAATAACATAGATTGGAATGAATCCCTGTGCTACATCAAATACGTTCAGGTTCTCGGTATTGCATATTGTCACTGAAGAGGCAAAATGGTCTAAGCGCGCATGCTTTTGTACAGCACAAGCCATTTTGCCTCTTCACCAACGATATTTAAAGTACGCCGAAAACCTACTCGATTTAATTTTTTCAGATAGACTCTTTTATATAATAATTATTTCGAAAGTAAATTTAATTACTAATAAATAAAAAAATCATATTAATCTATATTATGTACTTCATTAAGATTCAAAACGATTTAAATTATAATTACTTATAATGAACTGACCTATTCAGCAACAGTTGAGCAATGTGTTTCTCGTCGATTACAAATCCAGGTCCCTAAAAATGTTAAAACAAACGGTCCTTGTAAGAAATGTGCATGTACATTTTTTAAATCAAATGTTATTTAATTTGACTAGTTCAGATAACCTGAAAATACTTCAACAAGTCTGAAAGTGTCAAGTTAAAGTAAGTTGAAACTAGAACAATCAATTGAGATAAAACAAAACAAATTCATTCAACCAATGCAAACGTTAGCTTTGTTTTCAAAACTATTACAAACAATGGAATGTCTAGCCCCAGATATGCCAATGATTTGAATCCCCGGGAACACAACAATGAGAACGGGTGTTTGCTTATGTTGTTTCCGTTCCATCCAGGAATAAGTTTTATACTGCACCGTACCCGTTCCGGTTCCCAAATTTTGGGACCAAAATAATTCGTGCCCAACCGCTCCCAAAAATTTGGGGTTGAAAATATTTGTACCCACTTTGCTTTAACCACAGCAGAATATCCAAACTGGTGACGATAAAAAAGTTGTAAACATTACAGAAATAATAATAGTTAAGGCTATGACAAATAATTCCACATCATCAAATCTAGTAATTCTGCATCTACGCTTTCCAATGGTTTAATTTTAAATATTGTGTATTGTAATTATGTATATCTGTGTTGAAATCAAATATGTAGTACACTGTATTTAAATTTATATGCGGTATATATTCAAAACATTTGTTATAAGTTTTTTTGTTGTGGGACTATAATCGACAAGCTATGAAAAGGAAAATACTGCTGTTCTTTGAGGATTAATCATAAAAATAGTACACTGTACCAGGACATCAGAAACTCACATGTTTTGCATTTTTGTCATTAAGGCGTAACTACATTATATCTGTCTGGAAACAAATTTGTTCTGGTAACTTCCAAGGGTCAATATTTTAGGGGTACAATTTGTGTAGGAAATGAAACGGTTTACACAAACGTTAAACCGTAGCTTATAATTGTTCTTTGGAAGTTACATTATTTAAAACTAAACTTAAGCACAAGTAAACAGAAAACATATTGGGCCAATAAACTGGGTTTTCTTGCAAATTGATTCCTTTAAATTGCATCATATTGGTGCAGAAACAGTAGTTGTTGTTGTTGCAGTAGCTGAAGAAGTAGTTTTGTCTGTAACCGGACAACTGCACGGAGGATACGTGAAACACTGACCATAGGGCCAGGAATAGGTTGTCATCGTATATTTATGGTGATACGGGTTAAATTTGCAGCAGTAGTACTTGGTATTATCACCCTCAAATGGGAAACATCCCTCCTTCGTACAACAGTTTTCCGCCAAAACTTGTGGAACAACTAGAGCTGCCATCTGTCGGGCATAAATTTGTGGTAACAGTCTTTCAAATATTTTGGTCAAAACAACCGTCAAAGGAATTCCTTGAAAAGGAAGATGTTTTATTCTTAAGAATATTGTAAGTAAATAGAAGCTTTAAAAATGCAAAAGGTGTCTCACCAGCGTCAGGAAAATGATGCTTTTCATTTTTAATTCTCCAGTTTTAAATTGTAACCTCAACTTTACAGTTTATTCTGTGAATGTGCTTAATATTCTTTATACCCCCTTTTATATTCAATCCATAGACTCGTTCTGTGGCAATCGTGCTTAAAACAAAATCATGTACTAGAATTTCTTAACAAGGTAAACAAATATTTCTGGTAGTCATTACCAGGAAGCGGCAACGGCAACTAGATTTTTGCAATCTCGTGTGAATTACAACAGCACCCGGATATGAAGAAGCTTAAATATTCACTGCATTAAGGTTCGGCAATTAATTGCTAAATCGATAGAATTTTGGAATCATTACTAAACACAGGATTCCATGAAAGTTTGTTAATCCTATTTATTGACTTCAGACAGTTACTTCAGATAGATCTATCCCGCATGGAAAATGCTGTTCACAATTGTTAACAAAACGTCCTGTTCAAAACAGGACCACTTTCGTAAACAAACAATTGTGAACAACGAATTGTGCATTCAATATTGTGAACAAAGTGTGTGCACAAAGTGCGGTTCTCAAAGTTACTTGCACAAATAACGGTCCTCGTACCTGAACGCAAAATTGTGTTTATAAAAAATAATATAATGAGTAAGAAGTTATAGCGATGATTATGGTATGAAGATTATTTTAGTAAAATGAAAATGCATAATGAAAATCAAAAAGGCGATTTCTGACAAATATCTTGTTTATTGCATCTTGATTTTTAATTGTTTTGACAAAATAAGAATTTAATTACCCTTACAATTTTCCTCTCGAAGCAATTTATTTAATGAATCCACAATTCGGCTCCTTTGCACAACGTACTCACTGACTTGACCTCTTCTGCAGCTGCTCGGTAACGGCTTCAAGTTGTAAGTGTTCAGGCAGTACTCTACAAAATTAGAACAAATAATTGAAGAATTAAACGGGCATTAAACATAAATTAATATACCACATATTTCATCTTTTATTCCATAATACGAAATCGACACATGAAGTATTACATTAATCAAATACCTATTAGAGCATCCCGCTTGATCCCGTCCACAGACGGTAAAACTGGAGCAGATTTATTTGCATTACAGGTTCTTCCAAAAAGCGAACAACCCTTCATTTCGTCAGGTTTAAAAAGCTGCCGAAATAGACTTCGTGCCAAGATTGTTGGAGTTTTAGCAGTTAATTTTGCTGCAGCCAGTGTTGTTTTCTCCATGTATACTCCGGTACCGACTGTAATTTCGACATTATCCTGAAAATAAACCGGAGTACATTAAGATTAATCGCAATGCAATTTACATTCGTATCTGAGTCAATAGTTACATATATTAAAGTGATGGCGCAGTATACCTCGGAAGTTGCAAGATTCTGTTGTTCCTTTAATTCCTGGATTTGGCGTTTAAGCATCTTTGCGCACTCTGTGAAACAATATTATATTTCAAAGTAATTAATTCTTGTCGTGAGCTAACTAATTTAAGCAATACCTTACTTAATAACATGCAACGGCTGACCTTTATGTTTTTGCGAAATAGCTTTCCACTTTGCCACTTTTGCTGTTAGTTTTGCTATAGTCTCCTGGGGATCCTCGACTTCGTTTTCACAGTTTTCATTGGAATTTAGGGTTTCTGGAATAGCCTGAGGCGCTAAGACAGCGGAACAGATTTCCTGTAAATGTAAACATGTTGTGAAAACTGTAGTAACAGCTAATTGAAAGAAACAAAAGTCAAGCGGGGTCAAATTTTTGAATTCCGGAAATATCATTAATCGTGGCAGCATAATGTGTATAGTAGAATTTTAGAATAATCAAATTATCATGCCGGTTAAACGTAATCATAATTATATAGCTTCAAGCGGGAATAATTATTAATAATAAAGGGACAATTTCATTTTGTTCATATTAACACAATAGTTTTTCGTTATAATTGTTTCCAATAGGATAAGCATTTACGTATTGGGTAATCTAAATTTATCAATCATATCTAATCAATTTGAGGTAAATATGGTGTTTTCCGAACTTTCTGAGCCATTAGATTCAGAGTTCATCTATTTATGCTTGAATAATTATTTTAATATTTTAATTTGCAGAAACCTTTAAATAAATTTAAAATATGAACCTTGTCAACTTGGTCGTTCAGTTTTTGAACTTTCTGTATCCGCATGGTAGAAGGACCAGGTTCATTAAGAATCTTGCGTTTGTTCAGAATTGCAGCAATCCTTCCGGCAGCTGAATTCCCCATTATAGAAGATTTGTCAGTAGTAAAATTGCTTCCATCACACTCAGTCAAATTGGAACATCTGTCATTCATTTCAGTTTGAGAACCTGCGAAACAATTGACATGTATTAATGGCATGAAAATATTCTAGGCAATAAAAATTAATCTTGAAATTTGTTTTGAAATAATGACACAAATATAAGAAGTTTATAAAAGTAACTTAAAACTCACCAAATCCACGCACTTTAACAGAGTAAATCCGCCGGCCCCAAAAAACTTCCACAGTTTTTTCTGGTAATTCAGCTTTTAATTCTCTCAATTTCTTGTCCACTATTTTGTCAATGGAAATTACTGCAAATTTGTTCCGATTACTACTGAATTCTACTAGTACAAACCCCATTCTTTGAAAAGAAATTCTACGAAATTTTAGCAAATTAATTTTTAACAAGCGCACAGTGTTACAAGTAATTACTAATGGTGGAGCATGTGAATAATTGATTTGGGTATGGTGAGTAACGGAAAGGCTTGAAGACATGTAATAAGTTTGAAACGCTACAAAAACGTGGGAGTGCATCCAATGCTGTCACATTTACTATATGGACATGGCATGTACGGTGACAAAGTTAGCACTGTAGTTGAATGCAGAACTAAGCGGTAAAAATATTTGCAACATCGCAAATCAAGTATTATTTTCCAAAATGAGCGCTAAATTATTTTCATGGAATGGGCGCCAACAGTTTCCAATTCCCAATGTTTTCGTTCTGTAATAGATTTACTTTGTTTTGTTAATTTTCTGAAAATTAATTACTCCTCTGACAAATATCAAAACATCCCAATGAAACAAAATAAACGATTCGAAAATAATCTTTTTAAAAAGCTCCCAAGACGAAAAAGGCGTCAATTAATTCGGGTAATTAAAAAACACCAATATTTCATATTTTGTTCAAGGGTCATTTTTTTCCCATTTATTACTATTTACTTCATGAACTTCATCAGGATCTTCACAACGGGGTCGCCTTAAACTTCACTGATATCTTTACATTACCTGTCACGGAGGGATCCGTCAGCGAAAGTACGGTGGTGGGGGATCGGAGTAACTACTTTCAGGTAATAACTATTTACTTAAAATGTTGTCTGCAACGAATTAAAAGTTCCGACATAAATAATACTCATATTTACAAAATATAGAAGAGGAAAATACAGATATTTATGGTCAGCATTTATACTCAATAATTCCTCTCTTCCCATTTTAAATACTAAATTGATTTTTCCATCAATTCGATCGTAAAATTCGATTACGCAACCAACAAAATATTTTATTTCAATTCATCAAGACTGGGACAAACTTTTACCAAATATGTATAATTTCACAATATACTATATTACATTAACCAATTTCAGAAACCTAATGAATATTCCCCGGCTGAAGTGCCAACGTGTGCTGGAGTTAATGCGGAGTCAATTGAATTCCAGAATTCCATCAATTCAGAACAAGATAATGAGGTAATTATATGACCATTTCCCCCTGATTTTCTGCAAATAATTGCATCAGATAATAAAATCCAAAATCTTCGTGCTTTTACAGAAATGTTTTATACATCCGTACTGTGAACTATCGCCTGAAGAAAGCAATTTGATCATCACAGCATTTGCATTAAAACACAATCTGACGAAAGTTGGAACGGAAGACTTATTGACATTGCTTGCCCTGCATATGCCAAGAGACTCCTTTCTGCCATCAAGTTTTTATTCGTTAAGGAAAGACTTAAATGTCGATCAGACTTCTTGTACTACCCACTATATTTGTTCAAATTGTAAAGCCTACGTAAATGCGGAAGATTCGTTCTGCGAAGAATGCAATTTTCAAATTAATGTCGCCGATTTGAGATCCAGCAACAATTATTTTTTTACTTTCAACCCGGCAGTCATGTTGAAAGAAATTTTACAGAGTGAAGCCGTTGCAGATAATTTAGCTGCTAACCTAAGAAGACGCAATTTAGAGAATACTACGCATGTGGAGGATATTGTACATGGACGCTGTTACAAAGCCCTTCATCTCGGTGAGCAAGACTTTTCTTGTTCCTTGAACACTGATGGAATATCGCCATTTCGCTCTTCAAAATTCAGTCTAACTCCTGTTCTTATATCTATAAATGAGCTCGACTACAACATACGAAGAACAAATACAGTGTTGGCAGGCTTATGGTTCAGCTCAGAAAAACCGAATTACAATGCTTTTCTGAAGCCCATCGTCGACGAGTGCAATAAATTAAGCACACATCCAATTGAATGGTCAGCTAATAACTACATATTTTCAAGTTTTGTGTATTTTCCTATATTTGTCGCCGATTCAGTTGCCCGATGTGCTGTTCAAGGTATGAATCAGTTTAATGGGGCTTTTGGTTGCCCCTGGTGCAATCAAAAGGGGGAGACATGCTGGATTACACCAACCACCCATAAATGGATTTACCCACCCACTTGTACTATGGACTTACGAACTGAAGAATCATTTTTGGCAAGTCTGGAAGCATTAGCGGAGTCGCTGCAAAACGGCTCATGCAGACAAAAGCACATTAATGGTGTCAAATTTGCATCCCCATTGTTGACTCTGAGAAAATTCAACATTGTTGATGGTTTTGCTTACGATGTGATGCATTCAGCTTTTTTAGGGGTGTCCAAAATGTTCACATTATTGTGGATCGAGTCTTCCAATTCATCCGCACCGTACTACATAGGCAACAAAGTCAAACGTATGGAGAAATTACTTTTAAATGCAAAGGTGCCGTACGAATTTGATAGAACGCTGCGCTCATTTTCAACGATCAAATACTGGAAAGCTTCCGAGTGGCGCTCTTGGACATACGTTTGTTTTAGCATCACAAAAGGGTTCCTACCAGACGTGTATAGAAAACATTTTTTGAAGTATGCAAATTCAATCATGCTGTTATCTGATGAAAAAATTACCGAACTTGATTTTCTGCACGCCCAAGATCAGTTGCATAGTTTTGTGTATCAAGCCAAAAATTTATATGGTATGAAATGTTGTACTTTTAACTTGCACATACTTTTGCACGCTACGAATTGTGTCAGAAATTGGGGGCCGCTGTGGGCCTATTCCGCATTTCAATTCGAAAACTTCAACGGAATTTTATCCTCTATGTTTCGGAGTAGCCAACAAGTCCTAACACAGATCCGATCAAGATTCTTGGAACTCATGGCTTTAAAGCATCATGGAACCCGGCGAATTGAAAACCCTGTTGTGCTGGAATATTTTCAGTCATTGTTGTCCTCGCATCGATTTATGCATTCAGCATGTAAGACTAACGATGGCTGCGTGTTTCTAGGCCCGAGTAAAGATTATATATTTTCGGATGAAGAGAAGATTAAACTAGCTCGAATTAAAATTACGTGCGCCAAAGGACGGAGCTTTAGAAAATGCATAATACATGGTAAAATATTTTGCACTGAAGAGAACGCAACGACCAAACGGAACAACGCCATTGTTGCAACAACAGAAAACAAGTTTTTTGTAGTTAGGAAACTTTTATATGTTGAATTTTGTGGAATTAAGCAAGGTTGCGCAATAGTTAGCAGAATCAATGTGTTTTACCCTGAGCCTGCAAGCTCATATTTGATTTCAGTTAGAAGTATTAATTCAAGAATGGACATAATAAGCATTACGAGTATTCAGAGGCAGAAGTTTTTTAATTTGTATAGCTTAAGCTCTGAGTTGAAGTTTTTGATCCGGCTTCCAAACATTGTTGAATTAGAATAAGCAGCAAATCAGCTATGAAGGAATAAATACATCACGAGCAAAATAATTGTGCTCATATTTATGTGCTCATTATATTGTCTTCAGTTTGTTTACAAATGTGCACCAACTAAATTACAAATAACTACTGTGAAGCTTTGTGCACAAATTTTGGGTAGAAATTTGATTTGAGCAGAATTGTGCAGCTAATTTCCATGCGGGATACTATAGTTTGACCATTCTTAAGCTTTTGATCCTCAATTTATGTGACTCTGAATATTGCAGTAAATAAAGTAGATAAAGTTACAAATGAAGATTATTGATTACGTTTGTTATTGCACAGCATTTTGCATGAAAAATGTTTGTTTAAAGTTTTTTTCCCTGTACAATCAAGTTCACGCTGGCTTTGGTTTGCACCGCATTAAATGTTTAATCCCATTTATGGCCACCTTTAGGGATGCGAACACATGCATACATCATATAGGTTTTTGGCAGTTTATATATATAGTTGGCACAAGTGCTACAAGTTTTGAGTGTCAGGATTGGGACTTGGGTCTCTCAGAGAATCCCACCGGAGGACACTGTAACGTTTCATTAATTGCAAATATTGCCACCTGAAAAATGAATTCTTTAGAAAAGGGTTAATTCTCTCCATTTAAGCCAAAGCACTTTAATTAATTTTAAGCCCAAAACTAAAGCATTTGACAGTTTCTAACTGTCAAATTTAAAACAGTCATCGCAAATATAACATTTAAACTGGATAATTGAAAACTACGAAAAAATTTCCGCTCGAACAGAAACAAACTCATGAAATGGTGACGTATAGCAATAATACGCTGGACACTTACGGGAGAGAAAATTATTACGAATTTCACGTTTTGGTTCAACTCGATTATTAAAATTTTACCCAAAATTAAAAAAACAATACTATGAAATACGTCTCGGTGAGCAAGATATTCTTTGACTGAAGGTTTCTGCTGGACTTTCGTCTAGAATTTCAAACGTTTATATACCATGTGCACTGGAAATGTCCCCATTGCTGTATCATGCATTCTGTGGCAGTGTGTGACAACATTGGAACCAGAATTAGGGAATCATGAATGAGCGTCGTCCATGTGAACTTTCCTTAAGTGCCTTGGCTCCATGGTTATTGAAATTCCCGCTTATGAGAGTTAATTTTGTTTCACAAATAGTTTAAAGCTTCAATAATTTAAATGCCTATTTCCTTATCCTAAAATACTTTGAATAGCCTCGGCATCCTCTGAACAGGATAATTCGTCATCGGTAGATTTTTGAGTGTACCTTCAAAATTAGCAATTCGTTAAATCATATTCCGGTATCATATTCTGCTGCATCCGTACATAAAAAATATAATTATGTGCTTTACGAAGCCCTTGCCAAAGTGATTAGATTGCGCTATTGCTTTTGGATTAGTTGTATTTAATTGTGATGGATTTAAATGTCCATAGCTCTGATTACTGCAGTTTGAACATTGTCTTAATCCTATCATCGTAAAGTAGTGTGTCACGCCCCATTGCACTCAGATTGATGTACAACCTCATGAATTTATTTAGAAACTGATGTCATCTGTACGATAAGCCCTTTCAAGGAAATATATGCAGTTGTGTTGAAGCAGTACATACATACATGCAAATAGTAGCTAGACAAAGCATTTCGAAGGGGTTAAAAAGGGATTAAATAAAATAGTTAAAAATGAAGCTTATTTATTACGTTTACTATTGCACATCATTTAGCATATAAATGATAGAGTAAATTTTTATTGCTCAAACATTATTTTCATTTGTAATCAAGCTCACATGGAAGTCTAATTTAGCATGAACGCTTACAACAAGCCTAAGGTAAATCTATACATGCACTGGCTCACACTGTTTAATTTTCAGCGTCAGGTTTTGGCTTGAAAGCTTGGTCCCAAATGTTTGGGCCCCTGGACATGTGAACACATATGTATACGTCATGTAGGTAAGTGCTTGACGGTTTACAAGTTTTGAGTGTCAGTAATCGGACCCTCAGACTCAGAAAACCCCGCGGAAGGAAACTAACGTTGTATTGAGTGCAAATACTGTCATCCGAAAAATGATTCCAGAGAATAGTTTCAGAAACAGCACAATTCTCACCCTTTGAGACAAATCCCTGTGGTAAATTTTAAAACGAAAATTAAACAACTTTAATCTCTGTAACAACATAACTGAAAGAAGTTAAAATACTACCCGTGCTATGTAACTAGAACCTGTAAAAGTCCCAAACCTTGCGCATTATCTCAGATATTGAACAAAATTTAAAATTACCCAAATACTTGCGATGGAATTTAAAAAACTATCAAAATTTAAACAAATACTACTAAGTATGAAATACCTCTCGGTGAGCATGGTACATTTCGACTGAATGTTTTGGCTGATGCTTTCATCTGGAATTTCAAGTTTGTATACCATATCCACCGAAAATATTATCATCGCTCCATCAGAACTTCCGAAGCAGTATATGACAAAATGGCACCCGAATTAGGTAATCATCATAGTGCATCATCCCTGGAAACTTTCTTTAGATGCATTTGGTTCAATGGTTATTGAATTTCTAGCTTATGAGAATTACCACTATTTTGCAAAAAGTTTAATGCTGCAAAGATTTAATTGCATATTTCCTTATCCTAAAATAGGCTGAAATGCTTTGAATTGTCTCGGCATCCTTAGATAATGAGAATTTTTCATCCGCAGGCTTATTAGTGTGCCATAATGATCAGCTGTAAAAAAATTATCCAAATTATTGATTCGTAAAATCATATCTTGGCATCATATTTTGTATTTTTTACTTGGAATCCAGCTCCTTCAACATAGGATAACCTACTTTTTTAACTCATTTACACAGTCTTTACGCTTGCATTTGTTTATAATGCCAACATCGAGTAGCTCATATGGGGCTACTAAACGAAACTACCAATCACAGTATAGTTTCCGAACGTTTCGAAAATACATGGACATTATTCTAATCAATTTTTCCTTAACGCTATAAGTTTATTATTGAGTTCAACTACCGGTCAAGCTCAACTCGTCATATACAACTATTCTTGTGACCATTTTTATATGCCTTATCTTATATGTATTTTAACCTAGTTTAAGCTCTAAGAAAATGTAGAAGAAGACCTCAATTTCCTGGAGCATTATCTGCAATTTTTCCAAATCCCTACTCTGCACATTTTTATTGTATCCCTTGACATTACCAAGTATTTTAACCAGAGCAATGCAGTATTTTCAAATACATTATTTCAAAGTACGTATTTTCAGACCACAAAATATTTTGTATTTTATATTTCAAAATTGGCAACCTTTGGGCAAGTATTTTGTACTTAGTATTTTAAGAGCCAGTAAGTACAAATGTATTTTGTGTTTATTTACTCTCAATCACATGTGAAATGCATTTCAAATAAAATATTTGTCTTAAAATACTTTTCACCTGTATGATTTCTGACTTTGACATTTTATGTAGCCTGTATGATGTGCAATATCTGTGAGAATTCCATTTAAGCGTTGGAATAACATAGATTGGAATGAATCCCTGTGCTACATCAAATACGTTCAGGTTCTCGGTATTGCATATTGTCACTGAAGAGGCAAAATGGTCTAAGCGCGCATGCTTTTGTACAGCACAAGCCATTTTGCCTCTTCACCAACGATATTTAAAGTACGCCGAAAACCTACTCGATTTAATTTTTTCAGATAGACTCTTTTATATAATAATTATTTCGAAAGTAAATTTAATTACTAATAAATAAAAAAATCATATTAATCTATATTATGTACTTCATTAAGATTCAAAACGATTTAAATTATAATTACTTATAATGAACTGACCTATTCAGCAACAGTTGAGCAATGTGTTTCTCGTCGATTACAAATCCAGGTCCCTAAAAATGTTAAAACAAACGGTCCTTGTAAGAAATGTGCATGTACATTTTTTAAATCAAATGTTATTTAATTTGACTAGTTCAGATAACCTGAAAATACTTCAACAAGTCTGAAAGTGTCAAGTTAAAGTAAGTTGAAACTAGAACAATCAATTGAGATAAAACAAAACAAATTCATTCAACCAATGCAAACGTTAGCTTTGTTTTCAAAACTATTACAAACAATGGAATGTCTAGCCCCAGATATGCCAATGATTTGAATCCCCGGGAACACAACAATGAGAACGGGTGTTTGCTTATGTTGTTTCCGTTCCATCCAGGAATAAGTTTTATACTGCACCGTACCCGTTCCGGTTCCCAAATTTTGGGACCAAAATAATTCGTGCCCAACCGCTCCCAAAAATTTGGGGTTGAAAATATTTGTACCCACTTTGCTTTAACCACAGCAGAATATCCAAACTGGTGACGATAAAAAAGTTGTAAACATTACAGAAATAATAATAGTTAAGGCTATGACAAATAATTCCACATCATCAAATCTAGTAATTCTGCATCTACGCTTTCCAATGGTTTAATTTTAAATATTGTGTATTGTAATTATGTATATCTGTGTTGAAATCAAATATGTAGTACACTGTATTTAAATTTATATGCGGTATATATTCAAAACATTTGTTATAAGTTTTTTTGTTGTGGGACTATAATCGACAAGCTATGAAAAGGAAAATACTGCTGTTCTTTGAGGATTAATCATAAAAATAGTACACTGTACCAGGACATCAGAAACTCACATGTTTTGCATTTTTGTCATTAAGGCGTAACTACATTATATCTGTCTGGAAACAAATTTGTTCTGGTAACTTCCAAGGGTCAATATTTTAGGGGTACAATTTGTGTAGGAAATGAAACGGTTTACACAAACGTTAAACCGTAGCTTATAATTGTTCTTTGGAAGTTACATTATTTAAAACTAAACTTAAGCACAAGTAAACAGAAAACATATTGGGCCAATAAACTGGGTTTTCTTGCAAATTGATTCCTTTAAATTGCATCATATTGGTGCAGAAACAGTAGTTGTTGTTGTTGCAGTAGCTGAAGAAGTAGTTTTGTCTGTAACCGGACAACTGCACGGAGGATACGTGAAACACTGACCATAGGGCCAGGAATAGGTTGTCATCGTATATTTATGGTGATACGGGTTAAATTTGCAGCAGTAGTACTTGGTATTATCACCCTCAAATGGGAAACATCCCTCCTTCGTACAACAGTTTTCCGCCAAAACTTGTGGAACAACTAGAGCTGCCATCTGTCGGGCATAAATTTGTGGTAACAGTCTTTCAAATATTTTGGTCAAAACAACCGTCAAAGGAATTCCTTGAAAAGGAAGATGTTTTATTCTTAAGAATATTGTAAGTAAATAGAAGCTTTAAAAATGCAAAAGGTGTCTCACCAGCGTCAGGAAAATGATGCTTTTCATTTTTAATTCTCCAGTTTTAAATTGTAACCTCAACTTTACAGTTTATTCTGTGAATGTGCTTAATATTCTTTATACCCCCTTTTATATTCAATCCATAGACTCGTTCTGTGGCAATCGTGCTTAAAACAAAATCATGTACTAGAATTTCTTAACAAGGTAAACAAATATTTCTGGTAGTCATTACCAGGAAGCGGCAACGGCAACTAGATTTTTGCAATCTCGTGTGAATTACAACAGCACCCGGATATGAAGAAGCTTAAATATTCACTGCATTAAGGTTCGGCAATTAATTGCTAAATCGATAGAATTTTGGAATCATTACTAAACACAGGATTCCATGAAAGTTTGTTAATCCTATTTATTGACTTCAGACAGTTACTTCAGATAGATCTATCCCGCATGGAAAATGCTGTTCACAATTGTTAACAAAACGTCCTGTTCAAAACAGGACCACTTTCGTAAACAAACAATTGTGAACAACGAATTGTGCATTCAATATTGTGAACAAAGTGTGTGCACAAAGTGCGGTTCTCAAAGTTACTTGCACAAATAACGGTCCTCGTACCTGAACGCAAAATTGTGTTTATAAAAAATAATATAATGAGTAAGAAGTTATAGCGATGATTATGGTATGAAGATTATTTTAGTAAAATGAAAATGCATAATGAAAATCAAAAAGGCGATTTCTGACAAATATCTTGTTTATTGCATCTTGATTTTTAATTGTTTTGACAAAATAAGAATTTAATTACCCTTACAATTTTCCTCTCGAAGCAATTTATTTAATGAATCCACAATTCGGCTCCTTTGCACAACGTACTCACTGACTTGACCTCTTCTGCAGCTGCTCGGTAACGGCTTCAAGTTGTAAGTGTTCAGGCAGTACTCTACAAAATTAGAACAAATAATTGAAGAATTAAACGGGCATTAAACATAAATTAATATACCACATATTTCATCTTTTATTCCATAATACGAAATCGACACATGAAGTATTACATTAATCAAATACCTATTAGAGCATCCCGCTTGATCCCGTCCACAGACGGTAAAACTGGAGCAGATTTATTTGCATTACAGGTTCTTCCAAAAAGCGAACAACCCTTCATTTCGTCAGGTTTAAAAAGCTGCCGAAATAGACTTCGTGCCAAGATTGTTGGAGTTTTAGCAGTTAATTTTGCTGCAGCCAGTGTTGTTTTCTCCATGTATACTCCGGTACCGACTGTAATTTCGACATTATCCTGAAAATAAACCGGAGTACATTAAGATTAATCGCAATGCAATTTACATTCGTATCTGAGTCAATAGTTACATATATTAAAGTGATGGCGCAGTATACCTCGGAAGTTGCAAGATTCTGTTGTTCCTTTAATTCCTGGATTTGGCGTTTAAGCATCTTTGCGCACTCTGTGAAACAATATTATATTTCAAAGTAATTAATTCTTGTCGTGAGCTAACTAATTTAAGCAATACCTTACTTAATAACATGCAACGGCTGACCTTTATGTTTTTGCGAAATAGCTTTCCACTTTGCCACTTTTGCTGTTAGTTTTGCTATAGTCTCCTGGGGATCCTCGACTTCGTTTTCACAGTTTTCATTGGAATTTAGGGTTTCTGGAATAGCCTGAGGCGCTAAGACAGCGGAACAGATTTCCTGTAAATGTAAACATGTTGTGAAAACTGTAGTAACAGCTAATTGAAAGAAACAAAAGTCAAGCGGGGTCAAATTTTTGAATTCCGGAAATATCATTAATCGTGGCAGCATAATGTGTATAGTAGAATTTTAGAATAATCAAATTATCATGCCGGTTAAACGTAATCATAATTATATAGCTTCAAGCGGGAATAATTATTAATAATAAAGGGACAATTTCATTTTGTTCATATTAACACAATAGTTTTTCGTTATAATTGTTTCCAATAGGATAAGCATTTACGTATTGGGTAATCTAAATTTATCAATCATATCTAATCAATTTGAGGTAAATATGGTGTTTTCCGAACTTTCTGAGCCATTAGATTCAGAGTTCATCTATTTATGCTTGAATAATTATTTTAATATTTTAATTTGCAGAAACCTTTAAATAAATTTAAAATATGAACCTTGTCAACTTGGTCGTTCAGTTTTTGAACTTTCTGTATCCGCATGGTAGAAGGACCAGGTTCATTAAGAATCTTGCGTTTGTTCAGAATTGCAGCAATCCTTCCGGCAGCTGAATTCCCCATTATAGAAGATTTGTCAGTAGTAAAATTGCTTCCATCACACTCAGTCAAATTGGAACATCTGTCATTCATTTCAGTTTGAGAACCTGCGAAACAATTGACATGTATTAATGGCATGAAAATATTCTAGGCAATAAAAATTAATCTTGAAATTTGTTTTGAAATAATGACACAAATATAAGAAGTTTATAAAAGTAACTTAAAACTCACCAAATCCACGCACTTTAACAGAGTAAATCCGCCGGCCCCAAAAAACTTCCACAGTTTTTTCTGGTAATTCAGCTTTTAATTCTCTCAATTTCTTGTCCACTATTTTGTCAATGGAAATTACTGCAAATTTGTTCCGATTACTACTGAATTCTACTAGTACAAACCCCATTCTTTGAAAAGAAATTCTACGAAATTTTAGCAAATTAATTTTTAACAAGCGCACAGTGTTACAAGTAATTACTAATGGTGGAGCATGTGAATAATTGATTTGGGTATGGTGAGTAACGGAAAGGCTTGAAGACATGTAATAAGTTTGAAACGCTACAAAAACGTGGGAGTGCATCCAATGCTGTCACATTTACTATATGGACATGGCATGTACGGTGACAAAGTTAGCACTGTAGTTGAATGCAGAACTAAGCGGTAAAAATATTTGCAACATCGCAAATCAAGTATTATTTTCCAAAATGAGCGCTAAATTATTTTCATGGAATGGGCGCCAACAGTTTCCAATTCCCAATGTTTTCGTTCTGTAATAGATTTACTTTGTTTTGTTAATTTTCTGAAAATTAATTACTCCTCTGACAAATATCAAAACATCCCAATGAAACAAAATAAACGATTCGAAAATAATCTTTTTAAAAAGCTCCCAAGACGAAAAAGGCGTCAATTAATTCGGGTAATTAAAAAACACCAATATTTCATATTTTGTTCAAGGGTCATTTTTTTCCCATTTATTACTATTTACTTCATGAACTTCATCAGGATCTTCACAACGGGGTCGCCTTAAACTTCACTGATATCTTTACATTACCTGTCACGGAGGGATCCGTCAGCGAAAGTACGGTGGTGGGGGATCGGAGTAACTACTTTCAGGTAATAACTATTTACTTAAAATGTTGTCTGCAACGAATTAAAAGTTCCGACATAAATAATACTCATATTTACAAAATATAGAAGAGGAAAATACAGATATTTATGGTCAGCATTTATACTCAATAATTCCTCTCTTCCCATTTTAAATACTAAATTGATTTTTCCATCAATTCGATCGTAAAATTCGATTACGCAACCAACAAAATATTTTATTTCAATTCATCAAGACTGGGACAAACTTTTACCAAATATGTATAATTTCACAATATACTATATTACATTAACCAATTTCAGAAACCTAATGAATATTCCCCGGCTGAAGTGCCAACGTGTGCTGGAGTTAATGCGGAGTCAATTGAATTCCAGAATTCCATCAATTCAGAACAAGATAATGAGGTAATTATATGACCATTTCCCCCTGATTTTCTGCAAATAATTGCATCAGATAATAAAATCCAAAATCTTCGTGCTTTTACAGAAATGTTTTATACATCCGTACTGTGAACTATCGCCTGAAGAAAGCAATTTGATCATCACAGCATTTGCATTAAAACACAATCTGACGAAAGTTGGAACGGAAGACTTATTGACATTGCTTGCCCTGCATATGCCAAGAGACTCCTTTCTGCCATCAAGTTTTTATTCGTTAAGGAAAGACTTAAATGTCGATCAGACTTCTTGTACTACCCACTATATTTGTTCAAATTGTAAAGCCTACGTAAATGCGGAAGATTCGTTCTGCGAAGAATGCAATTTTCAAATTAATGTCGCCGATTTGAGATCCAGCAACAATTATTTTTTTACTTTCAACCCGGCAGTCATGTTGAAAGAAATTTTACAGAGTGAAGCCGTTGCAGATAATTTAGCTGCTAACCTAAGAAGACGCAATTTAGAGAATACTACGCATGTGGAGGATATTGTACATGGACGCTGTTACAAAGCCCTTCATCTCGGTGAGCAAGACTTTTCTTGTTCCTTGAACACTGATGGAATATCGCCATTTCGCTCTTCAAAATTCAGTCTAACTCCTGTTCTTATATCTATAAATGAGCTCGACTACAACATACGAAGAACAAATACAGTGTTGGCAGGCTTATGGTTCAGCTCAGAAAAACCGAATTACAATGCTTTTCTGAAGCCCATCGTCGACGAGTGCAATAAATTAAGCACACATCCAATTGAATGGTCAGCTAATAACTACATATTTTCAAGTTTTGTGTATTTTCCTATATTTGTCGCCGATTCAGTTGCCCGATGTGCTGTTCAAGGTATGAATCAGTTTAATGGGGCTTTTGGTTGCCCCTGGTGCAATCAAAAGGGGGAGACATGCTGGATTACACCAACCACCCATAAATGGATTTACCCACCCACTTGTACTATGGACTTACGAACTGAAGAATCATTTTTGGCAAGTCTGGAAGCATTAGCGGAGTCGCTGCAAAACGGCTCATGCAGACAAAAGCACATTAATGGTGTCAAATTTGCATCCCCATTGTTGACTCTGAGAAAATTCAACATTGTTGATGGTTTTGCTTACGATGTGATGCATTCAGCTTTTTTAGGGGTGTCCAAAATGTTCACATTATTGTGGATCGAGTCTTCCAATTCATCCGCACCGTACTACATAGGCAACAAAGTCAAACGTATGGAGAAATTACTTTTAAATGCAAAGGTGCCGTACGAATTTGATAGAACGCTGCGCTCATTTTCAACGATCAAATACTGGAAAGCTTCCGAGTGGCGCTCTTGGACATACGTTTGTTTTAGCATCACAAAAGGGTTCCTACCAGACGTGTATAGAAAACATTTTTTGAAGTATGCAAATTCAATCATGCTGTTATCTGATGAAAAAATTACCGAACTTGATTTTCTGCACGCCCAAGATCAGTTGCATAGTTTTGTGTATCAAGCCAAAAATTTATATGGTATGAAATGTTGTACTTTTAACTTGCACATACTTTTGCACGCTACGAATTGTGTCAGAAATTGGGGGCCGCTGTGGGCCTATTCCGCATTTCAATTCGAAAACTTCAACGGAATTTTATCCTCTATGTTTCGGAGTAGCCAACAAGTCCTAACACAGATCCGATCAAGATTCTTGGAACTCATGGCTTTAAAGCATCATGGAACCCGGCGAATTGAAAACCCTGTTGTGCTGGAATATTTTCAGTCATTGTTGTCCTCGCATCGATTTATGCATTCAGCATGTAAGACTAACGATGGCTGCGTGTTTCTAGGCCCGAGTAAAGATTATATATTTTCGGATGAAGAGAAGATTAAACTAGCTCGAATTAAAATTACGTGCGCCAAAGGACGGAGCTTTAGAAAATGCATAATACATGGTAAAATATTTTGCACTGAAGAGAACGCAACGACCAAACGGAACAACGCCATTGTTGCAACAACAGAAAACAAGTTTTTTGTAGTTAGGAAACTTTTATATGTTGAATTTTGTGGAATTAAGCAAGGTTGCGCAATAGTTAGCAGAATCAATGTGTTTTACCCTGAGCCTGCAAGCTCATATTTGATTTCAGTTAGAAGTATTAATTCAAGAATGGACATAATAAGCATTACGAGTATTCAGAGGCAGAAGTTTTTTAATTTGTATAGCTTAAGCTCTGAGTTGAAGTTTTTGATCCGGCTTCCAAACATTGTTGAATTAGAATAAGCAGCAAATCAGCTATGAAGGAATAAATACATCACGAGCAAAATAATTGTGCTCATATTTATGTGCTCATTATATTGTCTTCAGTTTGTTTACAAATGTGCACCAACTAAATTACAAATAACTACTGTGAAGCTTTGTGCACAAATTTTGGGTAGAAATTTGATTTGAGCAGAATTGTGCAGCTAATTTCCATGCGGGATACTATAGTTTGACCATTCTTAAGCTTTTGATCCTCAATTTATGTGACTCTGAATATTGCAGTAAATAAAGTAGATAAAGTTACAAATGAAGATTATTGATTACGTTTGTTATTGCACAGCATTTTGCATGAAAAATGTTTGTTTAAAGTTTTTTTCCCTGTACAATCAAGTTCACGCTGGCTTTGGTTTGCACCGCATTAAATGTTTAATCCCATTTATGGCCACCTTTAGGGATGCGAACACATGCATACATCATATAGGTTTTTGGCAGTTTATATATATAGTTGGCACAAGTGCTACAAGTTTTGAGTGTCAGGATTGGGACTTGGGTCTCTCAGAGAATCCCACCGGAGGACACTGTAACGTTTCATTAATTGCAAATATTGCCACCTGAAAAATGAATTCTTTAGAAAAGGGTTAATTCTCTCCATTTAAGCCAAAGCACTTTAATTAATTTTAAGCCCAAAACTAAAGCATTTGACAGTTTCTAACTGTCAAATTTAAAACAGTCATCGCAAATATAACATTTAAACTGGATAATTGAAAACTACGAAAAAATTTCCGCTCGAACAGAAACAAACTCATGAAATGGTGACGTATAGCAATAATACGCTGGACACTTACGGGAGAGAAAATTATTACGAATTTCACGTTTTGGTTCAACTCGATTATTAAAATTTTACCCAAAATTAAAAAAACAATACTATGAAATACGTCTCGGTGAGCAAGATATTCTTTGACTGAAGGTTTCTGCTGGACTTTCGTCTAGAATTTCAAACGTTTATATACCATGTGCACTGGAAATGTCCCCATTGCTGTATCATGCATTCTGTGGCAGTGTGTGACAACATTGGAACCAGAATTAGGGAATCATGAATGAGCGTCGTCCATGTGAACTTTCCTTAAGTGCCTTGGCTCCATGGTTATTGAAATTCCCGCTTATGAGAGTTAATTTTGTTTCACAAATAGTTTAAAGCTTCAATAATTTAAATGCCTATTTCCTTATCCTAAAATACTTTGAATAGCCTCGGCATCCTCTGAACAGGATAATTCGTCATCGGTAGATTTTTGAGTGTACCTTCAAAATTAGCAATTCGTTAAATCATATTCCGGTATCATATTCTGCTGCATCCGTACATAAAAAATATAATTATGTGCTTTACGAAGCCCTTGCCAAAGTGATTAGATTGCGCTATTGCTTTTGGATTAGTTGTATTTAATTGTGATGGATTTAAATGTCCATAGCTCTGATTACTGCAGTTTGAACATTGTCTTAATCCTATCATCGTAAACTGGAGGGCATTGGTACGCTTCGTTGATTAAAAATCCAAAAAGCTGAAGAGAACGAAGCAAACGGTCCTAAATTAAATTCTTGTCACCCAGTACAGTACAGCAGCATTTTTAACGGAAATTTTATTTAATAGTTAGAAAACTACTGCACTGAAAGTACTTTTAAAATTCTGAAAGCATCCCGAAAATTTCCTTTAAAAATGTAGATGTACTATACTGATGAACAAGAAATTTTTTTGTAGTTCCAACTTACTTTAATTTAACTAATTTAATTATTATTATTATTATTTAACTTAACTGCAACAATAAATTATTACAACTCCCTCCAAACACAATGCGAAGATTAACTTAATTTCATACGTTGTATCACGTACACTAACATGGTTTCACATATTTTCTTCAAAATAATCATCGATGCAATTCCTTGAAGAGTAAGTTTTTTAATCTTTAAAACATAGTCAGTAAAATAAGCTTTCAAAGACAAGAAAACTTTCTCACCGGCTTCAGGAAAATAATGCCCTTCATTTTCAATTCCCAGTTTTAATTTGTACCCTCAACTTCAGTGAATATTGTTAATGTGCTCAATATTTTCTGTCCCTCTTTTATATAAAATCCATAGACTTAATCTGAGGCAATCGGGCTGAATACAAAATCCTGAACTGGAATTTCTTAACAAGTTAAACAAATATGTCGAGGGTTTATTACCAGGAAGCAGCAACGGCGACTACATTGTAACAATTTCGTATAAATTACGTCGGCACCCGGATGAGAAGAAGCTTAAATATTTACCCGTTCATGACCTGCAACTAATTGCTAAATCGTTAGAATTTTCAAATATTTACTACATACCAGATTCTAAGAATTAAATATTTGTCATTCATAATATTGACTCACGCGTACAGTGACTTCAGATTAATAAAGTTGTTACCATTCTAAAGCTGTTGTTTCTAAATTCATGTTGAGTCTGAGTACTGGAGTAAATAAAATTGTAAAAGTTACAGGAACAAGCTTATTTATTACATTTGTGGTTCCAAAATTTCGCCAAGAAATTATTGGAATAAATTTTTATTACTCAAAATTTATTGTTTCTGTGCAAACAAGTTAAAACGGTCAAGTATAATTTTGGATTTACGTTAAGACTAAGTTAATTCGACATGCCCGCAGACACTGCTTAATTTCCAGCGTCAGGTTTTGGCTTGCACTTCTTTATTGCTTGGTCCCATATTTGGCCACCTGGGCATGTGAAAACGTACATCATGTAGGTACTTGGCGGTTTATTCAGTTTGCAGAAGTAATACAAGTTTTGAGTCTCAGGATTCGAACTTGCAGAGTAACCCACGGGAGGACACTGCAACGTTCCATTAATTGCAAATATTGCCACCTTCAAAATAAATCCAAAGAAAAACATCAGAATCAGCGATGTTTATTCCCTATGAGGACAAGCTCATCAATCAATTTTAAACCCAAATTTAAAACAATACAATCTCAGCATTATAACCTATGTTAACTTACCTACAGCGCATGATTTTTAGCAATTACAGTTGTGAATGATTTTAGACATAATGGAAAATTTCAACTGGAAAATTCAAAATGAATCCAATATTTCTACTCGAACAGAAAACAATATTCTTATCAAATGGTATCTTATAGGAATATTGCACTGGACACTTACCAGACAGAAAATTATTACGCACTTCATTTTTAAGATACGGTTAGCTAGGGAAACTTCCACTGAATGTTTCGACTGGACGTTTTCATCTAGAATTTCAGTTTATATACCATGTCCACCGGAAATGTTCTAATTGCTGCATCAGGCATTCTGGGGCAGTGTGTGCCAACATAGGAACCAGAATTAGGGAATCATGAAAGGGCGTCGTCCGTATGAACTTTCTTCGTGCATTTTTTCCATGGTTATTGAATTTCTAGCTGATAATAATTTATGCTGTTCGGCAAAGAGTTTAATACTGCAAGGATCTAAGTACATATTTCCTTATCCTTAAATGCGCTGAAATACCTTGAATGGACTCGGCATCCTTTGAGAATGATGGTTTGTCATCGGTAGTATCATTAGTATGATATAATGTTAAGCTGTAAAAGCGTACCTCCAAATTATCAATTCGTAAAATCATGTCATGTCATTATATTTCACTGCATCCGTGAATTAAAAATAATGTAACTCTGGGACATTCTGCTGCACGAAAACCTTGTCAAAGCGGTTGGATTGCGGTAGTACTGTTGTACTAGTTGCACTTAATTGTGATGGATTTAAATGCCCATATCGTTCATCCCGGTATTTGAAACATTACTTTAATACGATGGTCGTAAAGTAGTGCTTCACGTGTCATTGCACTGAGATTGATGTACAATCTCATGGATTGCTTCACCAACTGATGCCATTTTAAAGTTTAGTCTTCTACAAGGAAATATATGTATTTGATTAAAGCTTTACGCGCATATACTAGCTAGACAAAATATTTTGGAAGGGTCAGGTATGTTAAAAAACGACTGAATAAACCCAAAGTGTATTACGGAAACATTTTATATAATTTATTTATTACAGGCATAGGAAATTTTTGGACATTTTGATGTGCCAGAGATTGAGAAAGACGTGCTTATATACATAGGTAGATTTACGATATATGTATCTATACATATGCGGTTTCTAGATTGTAATGCGGGGACAGGTGCAAGCAGTTAAATGAAAAAAGCAGCTGTGATAATGAAGCTGACATTTGCATTGCTGTGTTTTTTGAACCCAAATTTTGACTGCTGTGCAAGTGAATTTGTATTTCATTTATGTATATGCTCCACGGTTTGGTCATCTGGGAATAGTAATTTGCAACTGGTGGCTGTAAATCTTCTGAATAGCCTATCGGGGGCAGGGACTAGCATTTACGGGTACAATTTTGGGGGTTGATATTATCTGTGCAGTAGATGTGGTTGATTCGGTGAGCGATTCGGTGAACACACGAGCGATGTGTCATCGCTTCGAGTTAAAATACGAAACCTCTTGAATCCAAAAATATTCTTCACAATTGAAGTTGTCTCATAATAAAATGTACATACTATACGGGTAAGTATTTCGTTAGCTTTAAAACTCTAGTTACAAGATATTTTGCGAACAAGAGTAGCGAGAGTAAGGAATGAACGAGACGAACGAGAGAGGACAAAAACACGGTTTTATGTAGAAATATATCCAATTTAATTATATCCTGCCCAAAATCTGTTGAGAGAACATACAAGTTTAATTAATTTCAATAATCAAAACAATCTCAATGTGCAAAATTTTAATTTGTTTGTATTTGAATCGTATAATTTGAAATCATGAAAACCTTGAAAAACATAATTCAAAGCCCCCAGCAAGAAAAGCTAGAACCAATACATAATTTTGATATGGGCTTAAGTAATTTGTAATATTTCAAACGATTTTCTCGGTAAATAAAGCGAGATGTCTCGTACTGTCTCATCGATGCATAAAGAACGAGATTCTCGTCTCGTTTTCCAGTTATGCTCACCCTAGTACATACGCTTTTATTGAAAACAATTTCTTTACGTAAAATCAAACCGTACTCACATATTTTGCTTCTGTAATGCAATTATAATGAGAAAAGATAGCATTATTTATAAATGATTATGAGAGTAGACGCTGCATAGAAGCAAGCACATTAATTTTAATAACATTTGGATTAATTTAAGTACCACAAGTAGAAGGAGTAGTTGAAGTAGAAGAACTAGTTGATGTAGAAGGACTAGTTGATGTAGAAGAACTAGTTGAAGTAGTGGTAGTGCCCAGAGTAGTTAATTGGGTGTTACATCGTTGTAATGCCTGATCCCAAAGGCCTGTCTTACATGTGAGCGCGTACATCATGTACGTGCTAGGTGGCCTGATCAACTGACAATAGTAGTAAACAGCTGGATTTGTTGTGCTTGCTGAGTACAGTGAATTTCCCATATAGTGGTTTCCTCTTAGATGGCATTCCCTCTTTAATGGCATCAAAAAACCCTCCCTAGAGGTTTGCAATGTTAAAGGTATACAGTATAGTGGCACCCTCTATAGTGGTAT
Source organism: Allacma fusca (assembly GCA_947179485.1). NCBI lineage: Eukaryota > Metazoa > Arthropoda > Collembola > Symphypleona > Sminthuridae > Allacma > Allacma fusca. The sequence goes on from OX359245.1 coordinate 67,315,499, forward strand.
TCCCTCTATAATGGCACTATTATGTGTTACGGTGGCCCAGACAATGCGAAATTATAATGGCAGTTGGCATAAAAATAGCTAGATAATGGCTACAAAAGTATAACATGATGTTATAAAACCTGCGGGCGATTAATAATGCTTATCTCGGTTGGTTCAATTTTAATTTCAAATGCTAATACAGTTTGATTAATATTTTGGTTTACTGAAGCCCTGGTATGATTAGCTGGATTTACGTCATATGATCCGTGACTTAAGTTAAAACGAAGTTAAAACACAAATCATTGCCATTTTTGTCTGGGCTCACTTTTAATAAGTTTCAATTCGTGTTGATTTTTTAAAAAAACCTTTTCAAAATAATAAAATAAATAAAAAAGCAAACCTTCATAGGGACAAAACCGCAGAGTACTCAGTGGAAGTAATTCCCATTAACATAATTCCAGGAATTTGGTTTCTGGAATGGTGACCTTGCAGTCGAAAAGTTTTTTACGACTATCATTATTAATAGTATGAGGAAAACTAAAGTTACTGAACATCTTAAACTCAATGAGGCTGATACCTCATAATTTTGAGTATTCTGTAAACGTAATTAGCTACAGTTATTGTCTATAAACATTAATAGTACATAGTTAACCATTAGTCACATACAGTGGCATCCCTATATAGTGGCAGGAATTTGTCACTCCCTTGGAAACCACTATATAGGAAATTCACTGTAGCCCACTGGAGGGCACAGGTACGCCTCGTCAATTACAAACCCAACCACCTGAAACAGTCAGAGCAAACGGTCCTAAATTAAAATCTTGTCATACAATACATCTGCATTTTTAAAGGAAATTTTATTTAATTGTTCGCAAACTACTGCCCTGAAAATACTCTTAAAACTCAGAAAATATCAAATTAAAGTAAATTGGAACTACAACAATTATTCAAAATCTCACCACACACAAAACGAAGACTAACTTCATTTTCCACGTTGTAACTTTCCTAAATATCGCGGTTAGAAATCGGTATCCAAAGTATGACACCTAATGGAATCTCCAGTCCTTTAAATACTATTCAAGCACAGGCTTAGCAATGCATTATGACTATCTTATTTCAGTTTAACCCCTTTAAATGTATAATAACCCTCCATTTGGCAATTGCGGACTCAAATTGATTTACAAATTCTACAGAGGATTAAGACGAATGATTTCATTTTATTACTGGTCATCATTAATGTTCTCCATCTAAACACTTGATGCCGGATTTAAGGGCTTAATACATTTACAATTTACTCGGAATGATTTAGATTAATGATTTCATTTTATGACTTAAACTTGTTTTCAGTCAAAACATTTTTATTTCCAGAGGTACGCCGAAGCTTTTTCACTACGGTGCACTCTCAATATTTAACTCTTCAGTGTAAAATTCAAAATTTTTGGCTCTTATAGGTAGCATGCGATTGTGCCATAGCAAATTGTGTGTAAATGTTTTAGATGATCTTGGGAAAGTACTAATTTTAAGTGGGGTCTGGAAGCTTTAATTTTGACTTTATCGTCCTGCTTTATACTGAGTGGCTAAAATCAGTGTCGACATTATTGGATTACAAAGCGAGACCTGGTCAATTTATGTATACACATATTGCATATGGCAATCGTGTGAATGAGTTGAAATCCCTTAAGTCAAAATTGCACCCTTAAAAGCTTAACTGCATATTTAACTGTTTGTTTGGGTTTGGGTCGGGAAAATTCCATTACAGTACTGTTGCGTTTACATTGCGCAGTCAGTTTCCAAATAACTTATACAACTACTAGTAGCAGCCATGTGCTTCACAGGAACAATTACTTGGAGAGGTGGTAGTGTGAGTGTAGAGGCTAAACGGCTTACGAATCAAGCCCAATCGCGGAGACTTACTGTATGACTAAATCTTGAGTGCTGATCTTAAGAGTAGTCGCGAAATTTTAATAGCCACAAACTCCATGCCTAGGTCATTAATTTATAATTACATTTTTATAAGCTCCTACAAATGGGTCGGAATTAATTCTTGTGTTTACATATTCGTTAATTGTAAGTGCTTTTGCTAAGGTTTAAAATAAATCCCGATGATTATGAATTGTTGAAGAGGTCAAATTAATATGTTCCATCCAACAATTGTGTAATTATGCTTCATTTATAGGGTCCGTGAATTTTTGTACCAGGTTTAAGCTGGAAGCATGTTTGAATATTTTGTAAATTTACAAAATAATTTACAGATCAGGGCTTCAGAAACCTACATGTTTTGAATTTGTTTCGTTTATGCATGATTAAGCTGGAAACAATTTTTTTTATTATTTATGGGATTATTAGTATGATACAATGCTTAGCTGTGAAAGCGAACCTCCATAATTTAAAATTCGTGTAATCATATCGTTGCATTATATTCCCGTGCATTCGTGCATTCAAAATAAAATGACTTGACATTGTGCTGCACGAAGACCTTGTCAAAGTGGTTGGATTGCGCTATTGCTGTTGTACTAGTTGCATTTAATTGTGATTGGTTTAAATGCCCATATCGTTCGTTACTTCAGTTGAAGTATTTCTTTAATCCTATGATCGTAAAGTATAGTGCTTAACGTGCAATACCTCTTTTATATCCAATCCATAGACGCATTCTAAGGCAATCTGGTTGAAAACAAAATCGTGAACTAATATTTTTTAACAAGTTCAGCAAATGTTTAGGGTTTATTACCATGAAACAACAACGCGACTACAATGTTGCAATTTCATATCAATTACGTCTGCACCAAGGCGTGTTAAAGTCTAAATATTTACCGCATTAAGGCCTCACAATCAATTGCTAAATCGGTAGAATGTCAAAATCTTTACTAAATACCAGATCCCAGATATGAAAGATATGTCATGTATAATATGGACTCACACTTACGGTGACTTCATATTCATACAAGTTTTACCATTCATAAGCTTTTGTTCCTGAATTTATGTTGACTCTGAATACTGGATTAAATAAAATAGTTCAAGCTACTGGAACAAGCTTATTTATTATGTTTACATGTTGCGAGAAAATGTTTATTGCTCAAAATTTATATCTCTGTACAATCTGGAAGTCTAATTTTGCATTAACTCTTACAACATGGCTAAGGTAAATCTACGGCCTAATTTCCAGAGTCAGCTTTTGGCTTGCACTTCTTTAATGCTTGGTCCCATATTTGGCCACCTGGGCATGTGAAAACGTACATCATGTAGGTACTCGGCGGTTTATGCAATTTGCAGAAGTAATACAAGTTTTGAGTGTCCGGATTACATATTTCCAATCTGATAACGAAATATGTTAGTAGTACCAGCCGGAGTTGACCAGACTTGTTGCTGTAATCATTTTTAAGGTTGTGGCACAACTTGAAAATAATGCAATGTGGCATTTGGACTGAGTAAAGTATTTCCAAAGCTATTTTTAACAAATTATTCCAATTTAAAATGCGCAATTTTTCTGTCATATTTCAATCCCCACGTAATTTTGCATTGTATTCTATTTTTCCCATGCTCAAAATTCTCAACTTGCAATTTAGGGCTCCATCACAATTTTTTAAAAGCCCAATTAAATGTCTCAAAATGAGCTGAAAACACATTTAAAAAGTATTGCTTGGCGCTTTTTTTCTCTCAATCCTTCAAATATTTCGCTGAATATTTTCTGGTTTGTCCACTGTGTTTGCAAACATCCACATGGGTTAGGTCAGTTGAAACAAATGAGGAAAGGATTCCCTGGAAACTCGAGTAATCTCATATTTTCCACCAATCTCAATTGTATGCATTATATGGGTTTGGACGAGTAATTCGTAAACAGGTTTTAGCCCAACATAAATAACCGATTACTTGGCAGTTTGGAACTTTTTCCACCCCCGGGTTCTGCTCACAAAGTTTGATTCTATAATGAAATTATAATAGGGGAAGATATTATAGAGTAATATTATATGTATATATACTAATAGATAGTAATAAAATTAATGAATATGGAAGAATATGTTGTATAGAAATACGTACATTAATTTTATTTTGGTTGAATTTAAATGCCTAAACTACGGGTTTGCACGATAAGTTTTGATTTGTTTAAACGGCGATTTATTCAAAGCACTTGTACCTGTTTTACAGTACAAATACGAAAAAAGTTTTTACTGGAAAAATTCATCTTAATTCATGAATGCTTCTGTGCCATTTGGAGGTGTAGTTTCGGGAGAAGTAGAAGGAGTAGTGGTAGTAGTAGTTAACAAGGGGTTGCAGTGCCCACTGGAGGGCACTGGTACGCTTCGTCAATTACAAATCCAGTCATCTGAAAAAGTCAGAGCAAACGGTCCTAAATTAAATTCTTGTCCACCATTACCTCTGAATTTTTCAAAGGAAACTTGTTGTAATACAGATACAACAGTAAATTAGTAATAATCTCACCAAACAAAATGCAAGGATTAACTTCATTTTCAGCAAAACAATTTTAAGGTAAAATTGTTAATTGATTCCTTAACATAAAGGTTAGAATTTCCCCGGTATTCAAAGTATGAAATACTGGAAAATCTAGTTCTTTAAATACTACCTGAGCACAGTCGTATACCCATGCATTTGGACCATATCAGAAAATATCTTAATTCAGCTTAGCCCCATTAAATCTATATCTCTCCATTCGGCATTTGAGGGCTCAAAATAGTTACAACTTCCTCAGAGGATTAAGGTGAATGATTTTATTTGATTACTGGTCGTTGTTAACGATCCCCATCAAAACATATTTATTTGTAGAGGAAATTTTAATTACAGTACACCCCCAAAATGTAACTGCACCTTCCGTGCAAATGTAAACATTTTTGTCTCTTAGGGGTATCAAGGGTTTGTGCCATAGCAAATTATGACTAAATGTTTTAGATGATGTGTGGAAAATATTAATTTTAAGGGGGGTCTGGAAGAGTTAAATTTGACTTCATCGTCCTGCGTCATACTGAGTGGCTAGATATAGTGTCGGGCTCCTTTGATTACATAGCGAGACCTGGTCAATTTATCTATAGGCACAAAGAAATTTCGGGAATGAGTTGAAATCCCTTAAGTCAAAATTACACCCATGAAGCGGAAGTGCAGATTTAACTCCAAAGAACTGATTTCCACTTGTGGTTCGTTATCCGTGTGATAAAATATTTAGTGCTTGCAATTAAAAATTGGTTCAACCTATTTACCGACCTTTTTATCTTGTTTGATGTGATTTTTCTACATTTGCGTCCTTGAGCTGTTTGGGTTTGGGCCGGGAAAATTCCATTACAGTAATTACTCTTGCGTTTACTATGCGCTGTCGGTTCCCAAATGTTAAACAATTACTTTACATTTTTAGAAGCTCCCACAAATGAATCGGAATTAATTTTGTGTATTTACATATTCTTGAAGTGATTGCTATGGCTTAAAATAAATCCCGATGATAATGAATGCTTGAAGATACAAATTAAGGTCGTGTTCCATCCAGCAATGTGTAATTATCGATGCATATTTTATGGGGTCTGTGCGTTGTGACAACAGGATGAGGTTGAAGCATTTTTGAATATTTTGTAAATTTACAAAATAATTGTCAGCACTTTATAAGTGAATGGAAGGAAGCCAATTTGCATGAATTTATTGTTGTGGCTACAAGCCACTTATAACGAAGAAAAAAGATTTCGTACTGTCAAAATTCATGTCGACATACTGTTTGGCCTCTTAATATGCTTTCGGGTGAGGGGTGACACGTGTTATTTGCTCTCCCTCTGGGCCACTTTTGCAAGTATGTTATTTGGAGTATGACCAAGAGACACATATTTAATCAAATTAAAACATTCATTGGATTTTTATTTATGTCAAAGCGATTCTTATTACTCTTATCTTGCTTAATCCGAGCGTTATTTAAATGATACATGTAATTCGTTCCCAATATCAGATTCTGCATTCCATATGTGCAATATGCTGCCAATATTTGCTGCAGCACCACCGTAGTATATTTTACATGCGCACATATTCACAGTTGCTTAATTTTAACTCGGCTGAAATTATAATAATCATTTCCTATTAGATTTTACGACAAAAAAAATCAAATTGTCTCACATGGATAACGCTTTCAGGAACTGGAAAGATATTTACTTATTTGGTTGCTCCAGAGCCATAACACCCAACAAATAGTTCAATACTGAATGTATTAAAGTTAGACTTTTGACTTAGTCCAATTTATTGTTTGAATGCATACATTTTAAAGAAACATTATTCCTTGTTTTTATGTCCTTTTACTGTATGTATAAAATTTTAAAATATAGATAGATAGATAGATTTATTAAAGGTCGATTTGGCCTTAGCCCTTACAACCCGCTTATTATCGCATTAATTACAAAAAAATCGAATAATTTTAATTGGAGTAAATGAATTGTGAATTTTAAAATATTTGCTGCTAAAATATTCCAAGGCACAAAAGCTAAATTAGAAGAGCAAACTTTGGAATTTTGTAAAATATTTTATACCAACAGCATAGACCTATTCTGTTCGTTTCAGAGATACAAATTTGTGTGTTTGTACGCACATACATACCAGTCTGGTTCATGTATGTTTCCTGGTTGCGGTTTGATTCACACCTTGAACCTTATACCAGATCAGTACAGTTACACTTGTCTTAGAATAGGGTGTGAAGCAATACGATGACCCCACCGAAGATAGACAGCTAAACAATGACTGTCGGAGGATTTGTTGCACCAGAACTGGAGCTAGAGGATGACTCGGTCGAAGAAGGACTTGAGGAAGAGCCGGGGCTAGTAGATTCATGTAGATTCAGGGGTAGTTGTCTCAACATGGCAATTGCCCGGGGGTCTGTAAAAATTTGACCACCGGAGCAGGTGTATTCGTATTTTGCAAATACATTTGTAGACAGTTTTTGGTACATGTAGTACTTGGTGCTATATTAGTTTCATGTGGAAACAACCCAGCTCTCTTACAACTGAAGCCCAAGAGTATTGGAACTAGTAGTGTTGCCACCTTAGAACAAAAAGTTTAAATCATTTTCAAATACCTCTTTCAAAGTAGTAACCTTGTCTGCAGTTTCTTGGAGTGTAAAATCAAAAAACAAAGTTTAACAATGTCGGGCATAATACCAGAACTGTATTTAATAATTACGCAATACTAAATCAATTTCGAAGGACTCAGTGCAGCTGTGTTATTGGATATTGTCAAGGTATAGTCACATAATGACAGACTTATCCATATTGATTGTAACATATTGTAAGGGTGTACGTCATAAAAACAATGTGGAGGAGTAAATTAGCAAGTAAAAATAATTGGAATAACGCTCATCTTTAACAGTCAGACTCTGCAACTTCATCTCCTTTACCATAGGTAAATTACTAAAGGGAATGCAACTTTTAGCGTCTACAAATGAGATTTACAAAACGAAAGATATCCATTTTGCTGGATCAATTTTACGGGATAGACTTCTACTTTTTTACTCTTTATTTTTTTAATTATTATTTGACTTTATTTAATCATCAATGTGTATTGCAATTTCAAACGTTGGATCTCTTCATGGCATTGCAAAAACGTTCAGTGACATGACCTATACCCGATCTGAACGGGGACAATAGCCTCCTCATTGTCTTGTGTGAGGATTTTGTTCAACTACTCAAAAATTTACGTTTTGCGAAACTGGAATGATTATAAACTAACATTGTGGAGGGTGATCATAATCGTATGCCCTCCCTCGGTCCGCCATAAGGGAGTAAATCATAAAATATTCATTCCTCTAAAGCTGGTAGAAAATTCTTCCGAAGATTGTCTAAACATTTATTTTATTGATCAGAGTCATTATTTCAGGTCACAGGGACAGGAAACTTCAACAAAGGTTGGTTTTTATCCATAGTTTACTTTAGTTAATGTTTCTAACATTTTCCAACCCTGTTTTATATCCAACCCATATATAGAATCAATGTGAGCTAATCTTTGTCTCTGGTAAGTGTTGTTATTAAATAAACACAACAGAACACATACCGCCGAATGGTACAATGAGATCCCCCAACTATAGCCCAAGTAATTAACTATATAATAACGAATTTCAGTAGTTCTGGTTCGTTAAGTTTCAGTATGGCCGTGATTAGTTCATTCTTCATGGTTCAGTGGAATTGGTTGTTGTATAAACAAAATTAGGCTATCCCTCATATGCAACAATTATAGTATTCAGCAGACACTCGTGATTACTATCATGTCTCACATTTTTAAACAAACTGGTTGTGAGTACTTCTTCAAAACAAATGTTACTTATGCATTATGTGAAAAGTCGTATTGATTGGTCGTATTGCACGTTACAGTAAGTATATACGCCATCGAGCAATCACTTACATTATATGTATGTACATATATGTACTTAGTTATGTACATTATTTTGAATAGGAAATCTCAGATGTTCCTGCAGTAGCCTGATATTCCAATATTTAAATATCGTTTAGGTTTTGTTAATATTAATATTGTAGTTGATGGTTCGTTATGAGGATAATGTAATGAAGAGCCGATTATGGAAATAAATAGAGAGATATTAATGGAATTGAGTGTGATAGATGAGATGATGGGGAAAATGTAGACGGTAGAGAAGCACTTGCTTTGGAGTGAGGGATTCCGGGTTTGTGTCTCAGCGTATGGAAGATACGAAAAATGAGTATATATGTACATATAAAGGTTTGTTCTCACAGTATACTTTATTCTCTTATCGTGCGTGAATGGATACACTTAGTTGGTCTCACACGCGTTCCCTTGCTCTGCTTGGCTCAAGATTTGACGATGCTCTCCTCTCTCGTGCCTACGGAGGCACGTGTTTTTATACGGAGGTGAGCTCACAAGAGCCCACCTCCAGTATTCACAAAGGTTTTCATTTTGACCAATAATATTAGGTTGAAGTAAGTACCTAACACTTTTTACATGGAAACTTAACATCTTAACAGTACATATATGTACATTAATGTTAACGTTACATTTATTGAGTGTTAAGAAACCAGATATCGGTTAACATTCTACGGGGAAGGGGAAACAATGTCCCCATTGTTTAAAAGGTAGGAATTGTAACAGATTTTTTGTACCGTTGGTATTTTTAGTCCGCTTCTATCTTGAACTGGGACGACGTAGTTTCTTTTTCCTCTGGTTTTCTTGGCTTGAACTCTTTCCACTGTAGTTGAATACAAAATTTTTTTAGCTCTGCGGATATTATTTGTTCCAGTAATATCATTTTAACATGTAGTCTTTACATAAAACTGTAATATTTCGTTAAAATAACATCAAAATTGTGTAGTATTAGCGTAAATGTTTGTATAAACTTCCTGGAGTGGCAGAAAATTCTGTCCCCAGAATTAATCAGACGGAATGGAGTGAAATTTGGAGAGGAGATTCGCTAGATGGAGAGTGTATACAAGGTGAGTAATTTTTTGTTCGTTCGTAAGTAATTGAAATGAAGTAAATATAATAAATGTGTTAGTACAATGTGTGTAATATAGAATACAAAGGATTTTGTGGTTATACAGGTTGTCTAATGGGAAGAATCGAAATGTAGTGATCAGCTACAATTTCTGGAAATAAGGAAAATGTGTTGGGAGCTGCAGCTCATAGTACATAGGTATATAATTAAGACAAAAATTGCTAAGTGTGTAATATAAGAGTGTGATGTGTGAGAATGATGTGAAAGTGTTTGTGAAGCTAGGGAAAATTGTTAGTAATGAAATATAATATTTTTTTTTTGTATTTTTCTTGATTGTAGATGACTTGCAAATGTCATGGCGTCCCATGGGTGCTTGCAGTTGCATCATAGAGGGTGCTGACCTGAACATCCGTGAATGTGGGTCATGTTGTGAGGTTTGCAAAAGTGAGTGAAGAATTTTGCTGGAACTCAAAAGAAATGTGTACATTAGTATTTTTCTCAGAATAAAATTATAATGCAGGGTTGGTAATGTTACAGGGTGGCAACGGAAGACTGTGGGCTGGTGCTGATCATCATTGAAGAAATTGTGAAGTTCCAATTAATATTATTTGTTCTTCGTACAGTGTTCTTCTTTTCTTTCTTGAATTTTTTATTTTTGTTAGGAGTACGGGTCTGCGGTTGTCTTGCCCTTGCAATTCGTAGATCCAGGTAATTTGTTAATGATAGTCGGTTATAGTGTGATTGAGGTGGTCAACGTTATGAGCACACCGAGACTTGTTGGTCCGAAGCGTTCAATGGGAGTTCAAGGCACCTGAGAGGGTCGGGAACACCTGCCATAGGATGGTTGTGTGTGTGTTGTAATAACGTTGGTCAGTTTTAATAACACTTGGGACTTAGACAAGTTACCGAGGATGTGACCTTTGAAAGGCACAGGTTATTATTTTGAATTTTCTGTAGTTTATCTTGACACAGTATTTTGATTAATTAAAAATGACAGGTCATGATGTGACACCTTTAGAAGGGCTGACGTTCAAGGGGGAAGGGTCACTCCGTGAGGGAGGGGTGACCTTCCACTTAGGGGGGGTTGGGGGGGAACCCTCGGGTGGTATGACCGTATACGGGTCACGCCAAAATTTTTCATAAATAAAGACTTGTAAATTTTGAGGTCAAAAGAGGTCAGTGAACCTATAGTAGCATGATGTACTGTATTGAATTTCTCCTATGTAAATGACTCCGAAATGGGAGTTGTATGTGTTGTGTGTGGAATAAAACTCTGTTGTAAATGAAGGGTTGTTCATGAATTTTGCTGAGCATAGAGCATATATTTATAAATGAAGTTGGATCCGTATCCGTGTTGTTACAGTTGATAACTGTGATTATTTGTAGGGCAAACTGTTGTGAAGTTGAATAGGTTATCCATAGCATGGATATTTGTTCTTGTGCTACGTCTAAATTCTGTATCTGTTCGGGAATAAAAATCGGTGGGTAATATTTGTTGAGATTCCTGTTCCAATAATTGTTGCTGTGTTCTGCGAACACGTTTATTAGGAATTGTTATAGAAGAGGAATGAGGAATTTCCATAGTGGAATTTTTTGGTGCCGACAACAGTGCTTCTCTGTAGGTAGGTTTGAGAGGCTGCTCTTGAATTTCTGGAGGAATTGTAGTAGGTTGTTGAAGGGGGAATGGGGGCACTGTATCTCGTAATGGGAATGCATGATCTTCATGTGTGGGTAAATCTGGTTCAAGAATAATGTCAGGCTGACATGAGGGCTGTTCAGAAATAATTTCAGGAATAATGTCAGGTTCTGGAGAAGGTAGTTCGCCTGGAGATTTAGTGCGTTCTTGAGAAATATCCTGTAGATTTGTAAAAGGTTCCTGCTCTGGAGGCTCATACTCATTATTGAGCAGAGATTTGGTGTTGAACACATTAGGGCGTTCATAGAATAGTTTCAATCTTGACACGTGAACTGTTAGGGTTTTAACTGTGTTACCAACAGATCCTCTAATAGTGTAGTTAACGTCAGAGGGTTGGTCAATAACAGAAAAGGGGCCTTTCCATCGTGGGAGTAATTTACTACTCGTTCCTGGCTGTGAGGACGTGTGTTCAAGTAGAACGTTATCTCCGATGTTATAATTTACTGTTCTTTTAGATTTATTTACACGGGCAGTATATTTTTCTCTGTGACGGGTTAAAATTTCGTGGGTAGTTCTCCATAGCGTAGTCAGGTCCTGGACGTTCCGGTTTTCTGGAGTAAAGGTAGGGAATGCGTTTCTCAACGGGGTGCGTGCATGAAAACCATGCAGCACATAGAATGGTGTAAAACCGTGGGAGCTGTGCTGAGTATTGTTGAGATGGAATGTAATTGCTGGAATGGCTTGGGGCCAGTCGGCCTTATTTTCCGCTCTGTACATAGCAATGCAATCACCTAATGTCTGATGTGATCTCTCAATTAATCCCTGGCTTTGGGGGTGAAATGCCGTTGAGTAGTTCATTTTAAAAGCAAATAGTTGTGAAAGTTCATTAATGACCACATTATGAAATTCAGTTCCTTGATCTGACTGTATAATTTCGGGAAGGGAATAGACGGCAGCGATTTTGTTGAAAATAAATTTGGCTATAGCGGACGCATCTGCTGTGGGTACAACCTCAGCTACAAGAAATTTGGTCAAGTAACAAATCGCAGTTATTATATATCGTGGACGTCCTTCTTTGTTGGATAAGGGCCCCTGGACATCGAGCTGGATTCGCTCGAAAGGCCGAAGGGGAATTGGAATGAATTGAAATTCGCCTGGCTGTTTGTGTCCTCGGGGAGTTTTTCTTTCTTGACAGAATTTACAAGATTGGATAAATTCTTTGATGTCTTTACTCATGGTTTTCCAGAAGTAACTTTGTTGGATTTCCTTCAGAGCTTTGGTATGTCCTGTGTGGGACACTGGGTTATGGTGACGTTTAATTATATCCGGGACCATGTGATGTGGTATCATGAGTAGAGATTTTTCTCCAAGTTTTTTGTTGTTTATACAAGATATTATTGTAAAGGGCGTACGTTGAACGTACTCTCCAATTTGTGGGAAGTTTATTAATTATTTCCAAGAGTGCTGGATCTTTTGCTTGTTCTGTCTGGAGAATACCAATGTCTATGGTATGAACAGATAGGCAGGCGTCCTCATCAGTCTGTGAGTGTGTGGGCTCTAGAAAAGGATTGCGGCTTAGGCAGTCTGCGACCTTATGAGTTGTGCCTTTGACGTATTTTATTTTGATATCAAAGGGCATTAATAATAATTGTAAGCGCTGTAATTTTGGGTCAAGATCGTCTTTGCTCTTTAGAATAAAACACAAACTATGATGGTCAGTCTTGACCGTGAAGTGTATTCCAAGTAAGTATTCTTTCAACTTCATCACTGACCAAGTGATTGCTAGAAGTTCTAAAAGCCGTATATGATACTTAGCCTCATATTTATTTAAACGTCGGCTGAGGAAGAAAACTGGATGTTCTAAACCATCAGGGTGTAGTTGTGTCATGTAGGCCCCAAGTCCTTGGTAGGACGCGTCTGTATATAAAAATGTCTCTTTTTGGGGATCATAGTGTGCTAAGACTGGTTTGCACAATAAGAGATTCTTCAGGGCTTGGAATGCTTGATCACATTCATGAGTCCACAGGAATGGTGTGTTCTTTTTTGTGAGTTCTCTTAATGGTGCAGCTATATGGGCAAAATTAGGCACAAATCGTCGAAAGAAGTTGGCCATGCCAAGAAAGGATTGAACTGAGGTGACAGTAGTTGGGGCTGGCATCATCCGTAAACCAGTAAGGTTATCATCATACGGTTGTATGCCGTAAGCAGTAACTGTAAAACCAAGAAGGTTGATAGTTTCATACCCAAATTTGCATTTCTCGGGTTGAAACCTGAGATTGTGTTCGCTAAATCGAATGAATATCCTTCTCAGCTTAGAAATGTGGTCATCAATGGTGGTGCTTGCGATGACAATGTCATCGACATATGCCATGGCAGTGTTGTACTTAAGATCGGAGAGAATAGTGTCGATGACACGACAAAAATGTGATGGTGAGTTTTTGGTCCCAAAGGGCATATCTTTATATTGATACTGGCCATTTCTTGTAATGAAACTAAGTTTGTCTCTTGAATCTTCTTCAACTGTGATTTGATGGAAACCGGATGCTAAGTCTAGTGTGGAGAAGTATCTTTGGTTTTGTAGGCGCCGAAGGATCTCATCGATGGATGGGAGAGGCCAATGCATGGGTTTAGTGATGGCGTTGAGTGATCGGAAATCGATAACCATTCGGGGCTTTCTGATGCCCGCGTCGTTCGGTTTTTTAAATACGATTATTACGGGACTTGAGAAGGGTGAAGTAGAATGTTCAATAATATTATTATCGAGTAATTTCTTAACCTCAGCATCGATGATGGAGTCCTGATAGGAGGAGGTTTTATATGGCTTATGGGCCACTATACCTCCTTGTTGAAGTTCGACTTTGAATGGTATTGTGGAACATTTTCCGAGCTCATGAGCATGAAATGCAAAAGAGCTCCTGTATTCTCTTAACAATGAACGGAGTTTAGTTTGATCCTCAGGGTTGAGCTCCGGATTTATTTTAAATGATGCTACTTCAGTTTCCAATTGGGAAGTATTGATCGCATTGATATGTAATGGTTGCATAGAATTATCGTGTGTGTCAAAAGTGGTTAAATTTCCGAGACCCAAACCATCTGGTAAAGTAATAGTCATAGAAGTTGGATTTGTGAGAAGGAAGAATTTAGAGTCAGGACTAAGTATTGCATGAGGAGCAAGGATATTGAATTGTTGGTGTAAGGATTCATGAGGTTGGAAATATAAAGGTGTAGTTTGGTCAATGGAGTGTATGGTGGCAATGGTTGCATGAGACCTGGGTGAAATAACCTGTGTTCCATGGACGCGGAGAACATCGTCTTCCATGGTACTTGAGACGCACAGAATCGGAAGAGTTTTAATTTTGGACGTTGTAGAAGGTTTAGCTGAGACAGATGATATGGGAGTAGGTGTAGTTTTGAGAGTAATTCTGCGGGAGGTGGAAATACGTCGGCGAAGGGGATGGGTTGAGCGATGGAAGTAATCCTGGTCTGTGTCGTCAGAAGACGTGTCTGGAGTTGGAGAATATTTTCCTGTAGGCCGAGAATATTTATTCCCATGTTGAGTTTTATTTTTCGTTGTCGTGAGAGTCTGGGAAGCTTGGTCCTGGAAAGTGGGAAGAGTTTGAGTAGACGTTGAGATTGGAAAAGAGGTCACAGGTGGTGTAGGAGATGCAAACCAAGGGTTGGGCAAGAAAGTAGCTTCCTGGTCTTTGTTAGAATGAGATTTGTTTGACAGTTGTGTTCCGTGTGACGAAATTTCTATGGGTTTGACTGGAAGTTCGCATTGTTCCTGGAGGGCATTGTCGTGCTGTACGAGAGTATGAATTAACGGGATGTTTCCTGTGAATTTGTTGAATAGGATATTTTTCTCAGTGTTGATAAGGAATCCTCCTTTAGAATATAAGAAGTCTGTTCCCAAGATGCAGCGAAGTGCTGTGGAAGGAGCAATTATGAAAGGGTGTAGAAATGTACAGTGTCCTATCTTGATTTTTACAAGGGCGAGTCCTGTATTGGGCATGGGATTTCCTGAGGCATCTATAAGTGTGAGATTGGTCTTCGTGATTTGTGTACCAGGAGGCACGTAGGATGGATGGATCAACGAAGCAGCTGCTCCTGTGTCGATAAGACACGGGAGGCTTATACCGTTTATACTTACAATGATTTTCAGAGAACAGGAGAGTGAGTGTACACTGATGTTAGTGGTACATTCTGTAGTAATGGAAGGAATTATTAGTGGCTGTCTTGTGAGGTTTGGTGGTCTGCAGCTTGTATAGGTAGAAGCTGGCGTCGGGGCAGGCCTTGTGGAGCCTGCCCGTTGGAGTTTAAAGGCTGGTTCTGTAGTTGCTGTTGTCTTTCTTCACGTCGTCGTTGCATATATTGTGGAAATTGTTGGTAGTGTATAGCAACTGGTTGTCTGCAACGGTTAGCATGATGTCCTGGACGGGAGCAACGACCGCAAATTTCTGGGGATTGAGAAGCTGGGTTCTGAGACAGAGTAGGTTGAGTCGGGCAATACCTTGCTGTGTGGCCCGTTTGGTTACACTTGTAACACGTGTAGGTTCGTTGAATGTTAGGACCTAGTCCAGGTTGAAAATTGTTGTACTGTGAGCGCTGTGGCTGAGCATGTTGAGTGACGGCCATAATGGGAGTTTCTTTGGCCTCCAGTTTTTCTATTTTCTCGAGAAGCGTGGCCAGGGTTTTTTCCAATGATGAAGGAAGGACTGGAGTTGCAAGAGTAACTGCACTGTGGTCTGTATGGGGAGTTGTGCATGATTCATAGTCGCGTAGGGCGTCCAAGAGATGATTGAAGTTTTTAATTTTCAGATTCTTGCTGGTTATGAAAATTTTGACAGTGGTGTCGAGTTTTTCCAACAATGTTTTCACTGTAGTGGCCTCTGGAAATGTGGACCAGTCTGTGCTTGCGGCAGACTTAACTCTTAACACGAATTTGGTTGGTGGTTCATGTGGGTAGGGAGTCATAGAGAGTGCGTCGAGAAGCTTACTTTTCCTATCGGGAATATCCCTGGGCATTTTATTCAAAAGTTCGTCTCTAAACTGGGCATATGTTTGACGGGACGTAGATGTAAGGTTGTAATAATGAGCCAAATAATCTTTGCCTGTTTTAGTAGCATCGGAGAGTTTTCTGTACACATATGACTTTTTCATTTTGTCATCTGTTTGGAAAGTATTAAAAAAGTCATCACAGCGCAGTAGGAATTCTGATAATTCTTCGGAGGAGATTTTGGAAGAAGGATAGGCTGGTTTGTCGAAAAGAAATCTGGTTGTGTCCATGGTGGGATTTTGTGTAGGAATAATTGGAGGAATAAGTGGAGGAGTTGGAATAGGAGAAGTTGAACGGGAGGAGGAAGAGCTGTTGGTGGCAGTGGTGAAATGGAGAGATTCAGAGTGGAGTGACCCTGAATCAGAGTTCGAATCTGAAAGAGGTGGGGGGGTTAGGTTAATATTATAGATAGGATTGTCACTGTCGTATGCAGCGGTAGTGTCAACGTCAGGAATGAGGACAGCGGTATTGTCCTGTGCAGCCGTGTGAGAATGATTATTAATGTGGTTGTCTGTGGTAGTGACGGGAGTGGAAAAAATGTCCGGGTAGGCTTGGGTAGCTAGAGAAATAAATTCTTGGTCTAAAAGAAAGAGTCCTTCCTTGTACGCTTGTTGAGAGGAAAAATGACAGTGGTTGTGGGTATATTTGGAGGCGAGATTAAATTCCTGTACTATGCCTAAGTAAGATGCGTAACTGAGAAGATGTGAAATATCCTGACTGGAGTTTTGTGCAGCTTGTAGTCTTGTGGTCCAGGCGAGGATAACAGGCGTGTAGCTGTGTGTTTCTATGACAAATGTAGGGGTCTTTGTTGTAGACACGGATGGAGTAGTTGTTGTGACTGGAGTAGTAGTTACGGTTGGACAGAATTCTTGAGCTAGTAATGAAGTTTGGATGTCCTCGATTTCTTCAATGATGGGTGCAAATTCAGTTGAATTAGTCTGCCAAAGTGTAAAGATGCGGAGGATTCGTGCTACAATTTTTGTAAATGTTTCTCTGGTGTTCAGGAAATGACCGTCAGATGTAACTTCTGTGGTTAACTTGAGATCATACAGCAATTGTTGGTAATGGGAGTACGTAAGGATGCTAGTTCCTGAAGAGTCGATTTCTTGCTTGGTTTTTATGTCGTCCACTAATTTCTGGGCTACGTCTTCGAGGAGGTCTCGGGACGTAAAGAGACGCGATGATGTGGGTTGTGGATGTGGAGCAACGGGTGTGCCAGTGAGAGTATGATTGTTAGAGAAATTAAAGTTTGTACTTACTGATTGAGTAGTAACGAAGACCGATTCGGTAACTGCGGGACCAGAAGAGACAGCGGGAGTGGAAGTCCTACTGGGGTGGAAACTCGCAAATCCTCCAACAGGTGTTGTGGGTTCCGGTGTTGGTCCTTCGGTGTCAGTTGCGCCTTCACTTGATGGTACGTGGGTGAGGATGTCGTCTGGGACGGTCACTACGGTGGTCTCAGGCAGGGTCGTGGTCGAACTGTTTATTGATCGTGGAATTCGGCTGGGATTTTTCCGGATAACTTTTATGTCACTCCTATCAACTGGTTGGGGCTCAATGTTGGAGTTAACGTAACGAGGGAGTTTTTGCTTAAACAGTTTGTAAAACTTGTAAAGGTATAGTGCTCTTGTAGATGTGAGATGACTATATTTGGCACGTGCACGTATTTGGTCCTCAGGGGTAAGCTCAACGAGAGCAGCTTCACTTAGTAACAGAGCTATATATTTCTGGTTATTACAAATGATGAATTCAGCGTGGTTGTCTAGTTCGACTACTCTAATAAATCTGATGTCGTGAGGTGACATGTGGCACGGGGGAATTTGAGATAATTTATAGAAAATTCAGGCATAGCCTTCGGCGGCGGCTGACGCCACGTAAGATGTTGATTGACAATGTGGTAGAAAAAAGGGAAAATTTGAGCAGAGTTTTGTTTAGCGGCTGACGCCACAAGTATATTTGCATAGAATTTGTCCGAAAAAATAAAATAAGGAGAAGAGGCTTATAATTGTCGTACGAACCTTTTTAGTGAGACCTCGAAACCCGCAAACTCCACCATGTTAATATTAATATTGTAGTTGATGGTTCGTTATGAGGATAATGTAATGAAGAGCCGATTATGGAAATAAATAGAGAGATATTAATGGAATTGAGTGTGATAGATGAGATGATGGGGAAAATGTAGACGGTAGAGAAGCACTTGCTTTGGAGTGAGGGATTCCGGGTTTGTGTCTCAGCGTATGGAAGATACGAAAAATGAGTATATATGTACATATAAAGGTTTGTTCTCACAGTATACTTTATTCTCTTATCGTGCGTGAATGGATACACTTAGTTGGTCTCACACGCGTTCCCTTGCTCTGCTTGGCTCAAGATTTGACGATGCTCTCCTCTCTCGTGCCTACGGAGGCACGTGTTTTTATACGGAGGTGAGCTCACAAGAGCCCACCTCCAGTATTCACAAAGGTTTTCATTTTGACCAATAATATTAGGTTGAAGTAAGTACCTAACACTTTTTACATGGAAACTTAACATCTTAACAGTACATATATGTACATTAATGTTAACGTTACATTTATTGAGTGTTAAGAAACCAGATATCGGTTAACAGTTTGCATTGAGCTAAAACTTCCATAATGTGACAATAGTTATGTAGATATATGCATCCGATATTTTAGCCTTCATACAAGCGTGTTCTCGTGCTGCCTACATATATGCCTATATGACCGCGTGTAAGCAGATGTGCAATTCCTATTTTATAGGCATTTGTTCTGCGAAAACCAGTGCACTCTATTTTGCCTGTAATTTTTTGTGTAAACAGCTCGCAGCTCGCACCGTATAAATAGGTCTACATGTAGGCCTACAAGTATGATAGGCACGGATCTTTGCCTGGCACCCATCCGATGGTAGAAGAATTAACTGCTTTTGTCGACACCATCAAATCTCGAAACTAGTAAAACCAGTAGAATGACTGCCAAATGTTTCACATTTAAATAAATGCAAAAGTTACCTTAAGTGCTTCTGAACTATTATTATTATTTATTTATTTTCCATCCCTATTACACTCAATGAATCCGTGAAGTCATATATGTATGTATACACATAATACGAAACTGATACATTTCAGTTCTGATTAACAAAATATAGGAGTAATACCCCCTGGAGGAAACATACTTGAGCCACACTTGTTTCCTTAGTCATTTTGAAGTTTGTATCAACCTTGTAGGCAATGCACTGGCAGTCGAATTAAGTAAAATATTGCATAAACTGTAATTTGTAATTTTGTATTTCCGCTTTAAATGCATACGGTCTATATCTAATCCGTGTGGACTACACAAAATATATTAACAAATTTATTTATATTTTAACAAACAGAATGTATTCCAATGATGATTGAAAGTAAAATCTCATTTGCAACATTAGCAGTTTCTAACGATTCATTGCACACATTGAACCTAGAATTTCTGGCAGATATTAATCCCGTCATATGCCTCATGAATAAATGCTGCAGTATATTATATTACCATACAATAAACAAGATACCCGAAAATAAAGACTCCCTTTGCAGTCCATGTACAGACCATGTGATTTATAAATTCTAAATTTGTGGTCCAGATGGTGTAGTAGTTAGCAGGGGGTTGCATCGTTTCAGAGCCTGATCCCAAAGGCCTGTCTTACATTTGAACACGTACTTCATGTACGTGCTTGGTGGCCTGGTCAGTTGGCAGTAGTAGTAAATAGTTCGATCTAATGGTTCTTCTGAGTAGCCCACTGGAGGGCACTGGTACGCCTCTTCAATTACAAATACCACCAACTGAAATCGTTAAATATATTGTTAAAGTAAATTAAATTGTTGTCTATCAACGCATCTGCTAATCTTTGAAGCAAATTTTATTTAATGGATATAAAACTATCTACTGCCCTGAAAATACCCTAAAAATCTGAAAGTATCTAATTGAAATAAGTTAGAACTACAGTAAAAATTATTAAATTAATTAAATTAATTATTTAAAAATCTCACCAAAAACAATACACAGATGAACTTCATTTTAAGCTTTGTCAGTTTCAACAATAAATTTTACTGGAAAACTGCTTTGGGATTTGTGGGTGTAGTCTCTGGTCCTCTTTCTCTATTGTTACTTAATGCAATATTTTGTCCTTTAAATACTATTTGACTGAAGGCAAACTCTTGCATTTATACTCTGTCAGAAGATATCTTCACTCATTGTCAGTTTTAGTGCACCTCATGGGTACTAAAACGTGGTACCTGTACCCAAATATGGGTACTTCAGAATTTTGTACCTTTACCTGTACCTTCATTGAAGTACCTAATACTTGAATGAAGGTACCTGTACCCAAACCTTTTATTTTAACTTTTACCTGTTCCTGAAAATTACCTGTACCCAAAAAGTACCCGAATTTTTACCTTTACCCAGGTACTTTGTTTTACCTACCCGGGTACTTTTTATGATGATGCGAATTTAATTCAAAAAATTATTCTAATAATGTGCTCCAATTTATTTAACTAGTTGAGCTTCCAGCGATCAACCTTGCAATCGCGGTCATTTTAGTACTCCCGAACTCTGCACATTTGATCTTCGTCCATGCTTTTAGACAGAAGCAATTTCTAATGGGATCTCCTATGGAAATGTCAGTCGGTGGAATGCTAGAACACGTTTATAAGGCATCTCATTTCATGACACGGAAACGAGCATGCAGTGGAAGACTGTTGAATGGAGTGGCACGAGAATGTCATGGAAAGAACCACTTTAATTCAGTTTTATGCAATAGAGGACGCAAGCAGATAATAAAAAAGTACCTTGTATGAATCAGGTATTTTATGAACGGGTACAGGTACTTTTGGAGCTGTACCTGTTCCTGTCAGGTAAAAACCGTTTCATGTTTTCTTTGTACCTGTACCTTTACCCGAAAATGTACCCAATATTTAGGTAAAATTGGCTTGTACCCAGAATTTACCCATTCTGTTTGGGTACAAAAAATATTACCCAGTATTTACCTTTACCTGTACCTGTACCCAAATACCCGGGTAGTACCTGTACCCATGAGGGGCACTAGTCAGTTTATCCCTTGGAAATTTATAGTTAAATATTACTTGATGCGGGATTTGAAGGCTTAATATGTTTACAATTTCGTCAGAATTCTTCAGATCAAGGATTTTATTTGATGACTTGAACATTTTCCATCAAAACATTTTTAATTCCAGAGAAAAGACAATCATTTGTTCTCGTTACAAAGCACTCTCATCATTTAACCGTGAGGAAGTAAAACTTGCATTTTTACATTTTTACACCAAGAACCACAATGTCTCTCGCTTGTTGGTGAATTTTAAAGTTTTCAAAGTCAATATTAATATTTGATGCATGAGCTCTAAATTTTGAAATATGTTATAACAGTTATATTATTATTATAAAATAATTATATATTATCTTAAATCATTAAGTCTTCTATAACAGCGTTGAGTGCTATTAATTTGTTTAAAGCAAATTAATAATATAATATTTTTAAGGATTTTTGAAATACTTTCCAATATATTTTGTAAGCCAGTGACCACAAGTAATGAATTAGAACAATTAGATTTTTTAAGAAAATCAAAAATAATATTTTTTACAGGCTGCATGGGCTTATGTCATAGAAAACTTCCTTATTTACACTAGATTATCAATACTAGTAATAGTTTGTATTTTTCCACCGCAATGTCTGCCTAATATGCCGGCCATTTTCTAACTGAAGCATTTTCAGGTGGGCGGGTATAAAACGCAGGGTATTTTGATGACATTGCGTCCCTGATTGAATGATCTGTAGAAAGTGCAACTTTCAAAAGGGGTCTGGGCGAGCCAGAGTTGACTTCATTATCCGGTTCCAAACTCATTGGATAATATTTTTGCCAGGAACTTTGATTACAAAGCATCACGTGGTAAATTTGACTGTACACATACTTCAATTCCAGGAATGAAATGAAAACACAGATGTCATTTATAACATCATTGAGGCTTAACTGCATACCTAATTCCAAAGAATTGGTTACTTATGGTGATATTTTTTTGTCTGATAAAGCATTTAATACTCTCAATTAAATAATTCCCTCACCTAAATGGCGACCGTTTTATCTTGTTAATGTAAATCGGAATGGTTATTGTTTATGTGGTTTAAATCGTCCCAATAGGTTTTTTTGTAAATTTTGAAAAAAGAAAGCTCAAAGTTCCTTCTCATTTTGACGACGGTGGCTAACGCCACCCTACGCGCAACCTCAAAAGTA